>VYZX01027367.1:26817-101079 GCA_013401335.1 Brachypteracias leptosomus
CCCATGAGGGTGGGGAGACGCTGGCACAGGTTGCCCAGAGAGGTGGTTGGAAGCCCCATCCCTGGCAATGTTGAAGGCCAGGCTGGCTGGGGCTGTGAGTAACCTGGTCTGGTGGGAGGTGTTGCTGGCCATGGTAGGGGGGTTGGAACTAGATGATCTTTAAAGGTCCCTTCCATCCCTGACAATTCTCTGATTCTATGATCCGGGACTGCTTGCAGCATTCAGAAGGGGTCAAGCTCAGATCCTCTCTTATCGGGTTGCCCTAAAGACAAGTAATTTTTAGCACAGAAGGACATTTAACACCCTGGTGAACAGTCCTGCCTCTGCACATATATGCATTATTTGGAGCCTCCTTCTCTGGAGGCTTTCAAAACCCACCTGGGCATGTTCCTGGGCAACCTGCTCTAGGTCACCCTGCTCTAGCAGGGAGGTTGGATGAGATGATCTCAGGAGGTTCATTCCAATCCCTACCATTCTGTGATTACACCAATTTTGTAATGGCAGAACACTGGAATGCTAATTGCAACAGGTCTTTTAATTTTTTGCTTCCAATCACTGCTTCACAGTCGCCTAAAAAAGTCAGATTGCCCTAAAAATTATAAACTAGCTTCAAAATAGTGACTTGACAACCAATGCTCAGCTTCAGCTCGTTGTTACAGCTACTAACAATTAGTGTCAGGATGTATTTGGGATTTCCAGCATTTAGGTGTTACATCTGCCTGCATTCCCCCAACCCAAGCATCCCTCTTCCCTCAAAATAAGAACATCTCAGTCATGCAGCCCAAAGCCATCTCTAAATGAACAGATGGAATACACCAGGGTAGCCCCATACCATTCACCATCCTGAAAAAAAAAAATCATCTTTTATTTTCCCCACTATATTATGATAATTTATTTCACTTCCTTGGCTCCCAGGTGAGTTCAATTCTCCAGCTTCCAAGCAGACAAAAAAATGCTAACCTGGCAGAAGAAGTTTAACAAAGAGCCTAAATGCAGCAGTCTCACAAGATCTTGCAGCTCGCTGTACATTGCATGCTAAGAGAGACGTGCAAGAAAAACAGAGAGATACAAATTTGGAAACATTTTCTTTTTCTCCATGAATAGTAAATTAGCTAAAAAAAAACCTCAGAATTTAGGTGGGATTTGGGGAATTCGTTTCCATCATCGCAAGGGGGAGAAAGCATCAAAAGATTTTGACTTTTCCATCTCACAGTAGAAATACCTGTAAGAAGAGAGCTAATTAAAAAGAAAAAAAAAAGGGAGAAAAGGGGAGGTGAAGAGGTCAAATAACCTCAAGTGATTGTTTTATAGACCATAAAACTTTCAGAGCTTTGGAGGTTTGCTTGTTTTGTGTAAAAAGAAGAGGGAGAAACAATCATTTAATTTGGCACAGGTCTGGGTTTTTTTAAAATTTATTCATTTTGTAAAATTTTCTCCCTTTTATAAGACAACAGCAAAATGAGACAAGCTCAAAACTAAGAGGATGCCAAGGTCCTATCACTTACCAACAGGGAGAGAATGTCTGAAGGGCAGAAGAAATGCATTAGGATGCAGGACATGTCCTCCTCACTCAGGTTAGCTCTACCATCCATACCCCAAAGAGATCAATCGATCGCGGATGAAATCCAAGAGAAACCCACAGAATCTTGTAAGCAGTGGGGAAAAGATCAAAGTGCCTGTAGTGTGTGAAACCACATCCACCCCAGCAGATATCACAAGTCATAAACTCTCCCCCTTCCCAATAACCCAGCTTTAATCAACCCTACGACAAATGAGGCAAACACAGTGACCAGCACTGTGCAAATCTCTGTTTAATTAGATTTCATCAGGGTGGTTCTGAAAAATTAATACAACGAGGTCTCTCTGCCAGTCTCAGTGATAACCTTTTCCCTGACATGGTTGGAATTTATTGCCAGTTTCAGTTAAAAGAAAAGTTACAAGAAGTTAAAAAGGAAAGATGACTCCAGAGCACAGCCATGAGCAGCCCAGCAGGGTGGGATACCAGCAGAGCTGGCAGTGGAAATGGTGCTTTGCATTTCCAGGATGCCACAGACACAGTGTGCTGAGGTCCTCTGCCAATGTACCACATCAACTACAAGAGCAACCATCAGCAAAGCTTCCAAAAGCCACCAGAGTCCCTTAGGAGTTTGTGTTTTGTTATCCAAAGTGATCCAGCCCTGTGAATCATCAGCAGAACATGTTCAGCATGATGGAGTGTAACCAGAGCTGAAACCCACAAAGGACTGGCTCCCAACTTTCCTCTCTAGACTCTGCTTCTCTTGGCACCTCCAGGGTCCCAACCCACCTCCCATTAGAGCCTTGGAGTGCTCCACTTGTTTCCAACACACACTTCCAGGCTCACTGCACCAAGAGGGATCCCAGCTTGAAGGCATGGGTGCATACTTGACTCAATGCTGTTGATCTAGAAGAACGACCCTCACCAGAAGTGATCTTCCATGGGACACATCCCATGGAAGAGATATCTCCATTGGCACAGTTCTGCTGTCTCTAGTCAAGTACAGACACCAACCCAGCTAGAACATCTATTGCCTTTTAGGGTCTTGCATTGAAGCACCACTCCAGCTCAACCCCTTTTAATTTAGGAGATGAATAACCATCCACGGGGTCACAGCTGGTGTAACACTGGCCAGTAAGAAGAAAGTCAAGTTCATGCAAGGCATTATCAACATTAACCTCAATTTGACACCATCAGTTTACAGTCGAATCTATAGGGTTAGTTGTCACTGTCACAGCTAGCAAGATACTTTCTGGTCACCCTGGGGACTTGGCTGGAGCCACAGCTTTGATTAACTGTCCAGGTCTAGCCTTCAGTCCATACTTCTACCCCCCTCACCCAGCAACCAGCTTTTCCAATTTCAGAAAGGGTCAGGAACCTGCAGCTCTTGCGTATGGTTTTGTTTAGGAGAGGTGAAAGGCTACTGACAGGGTTTTGGAGGGAAAAAACCCCAAACCAACAAAAAGACAAGTGTCAGATCAAGCAGGAACAGATCCCTGCATAGCTACACACATCTTCACTCCCGCAGACACCATCTGAGTTGGGGTCTACAAAAACCAGCACAACTCTCTCATGCTTCCCCCCAAGCTTCACACACGAGTCCAACAACCAGCAATCCATCAAAGTTTGATTGCTCTTCAAGCCAGGCTGCCACCAAGACAAAAGGAGAGAGATGATGATGCAGAGCAAGCCAAAGTCATTAAACCCAAATGAAAGAAGCATGGAGGGAAGAGATCAAGTTGGAGAGGATCAAGGGGGGGTTTATTTCTGCTCGCTTTCTCTTGGCTTCACAACCACCACCAGCAGCATTCACAAGTGGTGGATACACAGACGACATTAAGACCTTCACAGGGGTTTGCAACCACCACACTGATACAAGGGGCTGCTGCACACCAGGGAATGCAGGGGAAAGGTGGAAAGGGGCTCTGCAAATTAGCTCAAGCCCAAAGTCACTCATCATTCATGCTCTAGGAGTCAGGGAGATTGGACAGGTTGGACTTGGTGATCCTAGAGATCTTTTCCAACCTAAATGATTGTATGATCCTAAAGAAGGTAGGCACATTTCTTTTTACCTTTTAATTAAGAGCTGGCCCATAAATCAAACCTCTTGTTCCTACACTTTGGTTGTCAGTTGAGGGAAAGGCTCTTTTTAAATAATCAAGGGTCCCTTCTGCAAGCTGAGAGTCCCTTCTCCAGCTCCAGTAGCATGGCTAATTACTTTTGTTTGCTGTTATGAACCCACTCTACCCTTGCCAGGTCAGGAATTGAGCCTCTGATCACCCCTAGAAGTGCCCAGCTGAGTCACAACCTGAGCAAAGCCTCCCCCAGCTGAAACATCAGGAGCCAGGAGGAGAAAAAAAAAACAAACAATTAGAATCATAGAATTGTCAGGGTTGGAAGGGACCTTAAAGATCATCTAGTTCCAACCTCCCTCCCATGGGCAGGGACGCCTCCCACTATAGCAGGTTGCTCACAGCCCCAGCCAGCCTGGCCTTCAAAATGTCAAGGGATGGGGCTTCCACCACCTCTCTGGGCAATCAGTTCCATTACTGTTAAACTAAACATCTCCCTACATTTGCCCAGGAGTAGCCACAACTTATTTCAAATTAAAAGGTTCCTATAGGTGGGCTGGGGAAAATTATTTCAGGCAAATTGTTTCCACAGAGCAATAGCCAGAGAACAAAGCCTTAAAGGCACAAGTTTAGACTTTTAGTATGTATGTATATTTTTAAATGCACGTCAAAATTCTTCATCCATTCTGGTTTTGGCCACTCTGACTCTGTTGTCTCTGTACAGGAGACACTTCTAGCACCTGGGAGATGAGTTAAAGGTGTCAGTCCAGTCCACCTGAGACTCAAAGCCTGGGACAACATGAGTGAACAGTGGGAACAAGCATCTTTCATGCAACCCATACCCCATAAACCTGATGGGATCCTGTGAAGAGGTTCAGAGAGCAGGGAACTGAACCTGGACCTTGTTGCCATGGTTTACACCTTCACCAGCACCCAGTTCCCATCCTCTGCACCCCCTTTCTGCTTCTTTCCTAAAGACAGGAGCTGTCAAATTGTGATGTCTACATCAATGCCTATCTAGGACTGAAGCAGAGATCAGTCATCTGGCCAAAGGGAGGAGCAGGAGGAGGAGGAAGAGGAGGAGGAACAGACCACAGAGGTGATTTTGGGCAGAGATATGGCTGGAGGATGGTGAGGGGGATAGAGTGGAGGATGGTGAAAGGAAGAGATGGATGCACAGTGCCTTATCAGGGACTCACTGTTCTTTCAACTGGCTCTCTGATAACATATGGAGCTTAATCAAATATGCAAATGAAGTCCTAGCTAGAGACAAGGGAAACAGAGAAATAAACCCAAAGACCACGCATGAAAACAAGCCGATAAAACAAGGGAGTGGGCAGAAGGGTTCCTCTTTTTGATAAAATTATTTGAAAAGATTAAATGAAAGCAAAACTAATTAGGAGAACCGCACTTAAGCCGCCTTCCCAGAAGAAGGGTCAGCAGGCAAGAGGCAGTCAAATCAAAGGCAGATGCGAGAGGCACTTCAAGGGCTCCCTGAAAAGTCATTATCCCAGTCAAAAGGGAAGGGGGATAGAGAAGGAGAAGGAATGACAAGAGCCATTTTGGTTGGGCATCCACCCAGGCATTAGATGGAGTGTATGGGGAGTTAAATAGCCTCTCGTTGTCTATCTGGAGAGCAGAAGTAACAGGTGAAGACCAAAGCTGATCACCTAATGTCCTACCTACAGCACTTCTCAGAGTCCAGAGAGACAAAGAGAAGTAGACACATAAGGATGTATCTGCTTTTCTTTGCATCCCACCCCTGCATGGTTTCCATCAAGAGCTCATCCTCACCAGGTACCCCAGCCTGAATACTCCACATCTTGCACAGAGCTACTGACACCATGCAAAAAACCCCACCTGCTGTGACAAGTGACAACCAGCATCACTGCAAACTGTCCCCTGGATTTCATCAAGGTAACCTGCAACAGGGCTTTGTTATCTGGCCCTTTGTCTCTGCTTTTGTCACCAACACCCTCCTGCCTGCACAGCCAATATCCTCAGCCCACTGTAGGGATGTCCTGTCAGAGTCAAGCTGCAGCTTCTTACAGGAGAGTTTGAGGAGATGACAGTACAACCTGCTGCCTCTCCTGCTGCAGTGGGTCTACTAGAGCCTGATATTTCCCCTTAAGTCAGAAATAAAAACACAGGTCGTGGTTTAACCCCAACTGGCAACTAAGCCCACACAACTGCTTGCTTGAACTCTACTGGTGGGATGGGGGATAGAATCAGAGGGTAAATGTGATAAAACTCATGGGTTCAGATAAAGACACTTAATAGGCAAAGCAAAACAAGGAATTTATTCACCAATTCCCATTGGCAGCAGGTGTTCAGCCATCCCCAGGACAGTCAGGTTCCATCACACAATGGGAAGACAAATACCATCACTACAAATGTGTTGTTATTCTCACCTTTCCTCCTCCTTCCCCCAAATTTATATACTGAGCATGATGTCATAGAATCAGTGAATTGTCAGGGTTGGAAGGGACCTTCAAGATCATCTAGTTCCAACCCCCCTGCCATGGGCAGGGACACCTCCCACTACACCAGGTTGCTCACAGCCCCAGCCAGCCTGGCCTTCAAAATTGCCAGGNTAATTCTTGACTCTGTGCAAGCACCACTCAACAATAACAAGAAATCCCTGTGTTATCAACATGGTTTCCAGCACAAATCCCACCCATGGCCCCACACCAGCTACTGGGAAGAAAATTAACTCTAGCCCAGCCAAACCCAGCCCAGCGTGGTACAGCCCCACTGGTGCAGAATGCATGGGAGCAGCCAGCAAGAGCCTCCTGACTTCAAAGCACAGATTGCATCTGGAAGGATTAGACAGTTCTTTGCAAACCTCGTTGCACAGTCACAAGATCCCATCTCTGACAAGACTCTGAGGCACTGTTAAACCAGAACCTCCAGGAAAAAAACCCCAGCAGCACTCACCACATGTATGCAAGGAACCCAACAAAAGCAAAGCTCAGCCAAGCCCTGAGCACCATTGAGGAGATTGCTGAGTAGTCAGAAAGCAGAGAGGGGTACTGGAGGGAGAGATGTGGAAAATTAATTGCTCTCTACCCAAAAGCAGGCTCTAACTCTTGCTGGGAACAGCAACCTTCCTAGGAGAGTGAAAAAACCCCAAAAATAGGAGTTTTCCTACTGCAGTTAGATCTTGCAGCAAGCAATGAGCCAACTGCAGTGTGCTACATGGACAACAACTATCTGGCATCCCATGGCAGGGGGGTTAGAACTAGATGAACTTTAAGGTCCCTTCCAACCCTATGATTCTATCTAGAATTCCTAAAGCAATGGAAATAAGGGGTATGAGAAGTGAAGCACCAGCCTGTAGTGATGGAGCAACTAGTGAGTATTTAAAGTAAGTGTCAGCTGCACCAGTTCAGCAGCAGAACCTGGGTACAGGTCCCCTGGTGTGGTTTAGGGGCTGGGTTTTGCAGCAGAGGATGGATCACAGGGTAACTCAGGCTGGAAGGGACCTCAGGGGTCTCTAGTCCAACCTTCTCTTCAAAGCTGTGAGGTCAGACCAGGTTGTTTTGTCTATTCAGGTCTTGAAAGTCTCCAAGAATGGAAACTGCAGAACTTCCATGGGCAACCTGCTTCAGTGCTTGCCTGTCCTCATGGGGAAAAGCTTTTCCTTCTATCCAGTTGGAAGTGCTCCCTTGTCAACTCGTGCCTGTCTCACATCCTCCCACTACTCAATGTGAAGAGCCTGTCTTCATCTTCTCAGTAACCTCCTTGTAGGCATGGGAATGTTGCTGTTAAGTCCTTCCAATTTTTCTCTTCCCCAGCCCAAATCAGCTCATTTCTCTCATTCTCTCCTCTCAGGGCAGGGGCTCCAGCTCCTGGCCAATCTCCTCACTTTCTCCTGAACTTGTTCAGTTGATCAATGTCTTTTTTGTTCTGAAGGATCTAAAAGTGACACAGTATCTAGATAGAGTCTAGCAGTTGGGTTCAAGATGATCACCTTCCCCTAAATCATAGAATTGTCAGGGTTGGAAGGGAACTTAAAGATCATCTAGTTCCAAGCCCCCTGCCATGGGCAGCAACACCTCCCACTAGAGCAGGTTGCTCACAGCCCCAGCCAGCCTGGCCTTCAACATTTCCAGGCATGGGGCTTCCACCACCTCTCTGGCCAACCTGTGCCAGTGTTTCACCACCCTCATGATGAATCTACTAGCAGAGTCCCTAATTGTGTAGCTGAGAATGTTGTTGACCTCTCCTGCTGCATAGACCACACTGATGGCTCATGTGCAACCTGCTGTCTACCAGGATCCTCAGGTCCTTTTCAGGAGACCTGCTCCCCAGCCAGGCAGTCCTCAGTCTGAATCATTGCAAGACACTTCACACTTTTTAAATGAGTTCATGTCAACCCCATTGCTCCATCCTGTCTAGGTCCTTCTGGATGGCAGCTCTGCTGTTCAACCAGATCCTCCCAACTGGCTGCAGCTCTGGGATGAACAGAGGCACTGGGAAACATGCTTCCCACCTAATTCAGCCTCTAGCTGGTGAGAGGTGAAGTGCAACAGAAAGATGTCCACCTACCCACAAGGCTTCAGAGCAGCAGAGGAAGAGAGACAACACAGCAGCCTATGACCAGGATGCATCTTTGATTTCACTCATGGAGATAGTATCCAATCATCCAACGTTTTTAGGTCATGCTGGGCTCCAGTATCACCAGCCAATGACTTTTACAACCCAGTACAAATGGGTGTCACTGCCCAGTGTCCACAGATTCCCATCACCCCCTCTCCCAGGGCTGCCTGCTGGTACACCCAACAGGAGCACCAAGTGCCAAGAACATCACAGCTACCAAAACCACAACTTTCCAAAGGCTGCAGCCAGAAAACTGAACTACTCTTCAGGCATGTGAGCTGGCAAGGACCTCTCCAAGAGAGACTGTGCTTCAATGTAGGACACAGACAACTGCAGCCTTCACAGGCGTCAAGCACAGAGAGGAAGAGGCATTGCTCCATCACAAGTGAGTGAAGCACTTGGACTCCTGCTGATTTAGGAAGCTGTGAGGAGAGGCCAGGGTGAGCAAACCCCTCTTGCAGAAACCAGCTTCCCAGCAGGAGCTAGAGCCTCCATAGCATGTTTTCAAAGCAGTCAAGTCCACTTGCCAAACAGTTGGGGGAAGAAAAAAAAATAAAATTTTAAAAACCCCCTCTGACTCTTTCAAAGCAGCAGAGGGAAGGAGAAGGAAGCAGAGTTTCCCTGCTGACACTCTCACAGAGCTGTCAGCAGCAGAATATCCTCCAAGGAATATCAAAACCAAGCAGAGTTTCTCATTTTGGGTGTATTCAGAAACCCCCTTTCCTGGAGAAACAGTGAGGATCTGTCTTTGCCTGCAGTTATCATGCGACTGCAAACCTGTGCATGGCAAACCCTGGGCTCTCTCATTACCTCCAATCCAAGGAGCTGGAGCTATCAGAGGAGAAAAGGAAGATACTCCTCTCCATGGGAGTACATCATGGTATCACCAACCCACACAGAGCTCCATCACCTGTGGGTCTCTGCCCATCTATCCACCCATGCTTTTTTTGCATGAAAAACTCTGTTTCATTCCTCTGTTGTCCACTCATGGCACTTGAGAGCAATCCAGCTTTGTGAAGGATCTAACACACTACCAGTCCCACCAGGATTCAGCTGCTCTCTCCTGCTAAATGGGATAAACCTTGCTCTGGGAAGGGATCTCAATCCCACATGTGAGGGCAATGGCTGTAGCAAGAGGACCCATCATAGTGATTACCACTGAGAGAGCTGCAGGTTTGGGTGTCCTTCAAATTCACCCTACTGAAGCAGCCCTCACACTACCACAGACAAGATGCACCTTCTCCAAACCATATTCTCACTCCTTCAACACCAGTCAGTGGTTCCCACTCCCTCTTCAAGATAGGTGGGCTCCAAACATCATCCAACCAGAAGAGCCATCAGCCAACTGATGGTTCAAGGTAGCCACAGCTACATGGCCAGGAACCACCAAGAGCTCAGACTTGCAGGTACCTCCCAATCCAATTAACTACCAGCCTTCCAACACAACTGTGAGATGGGCCAAAATGAGAATTGCAAATCTGAGCTCTCAGATCTAAAAATGTCCCCATGGTGTTTTGTCTCTTGATCTAAAAAGAACAAGGTCTCAAGGGTTCAGGGTAATCCAGAGGGTGGTTCATGAAACTGGTTGATACTGAGAATTTTCTCCTAAATAGAGGCAATACCTGGTGGGAAGTGCTGGCCACATTTCAGAGCTGTCTGATGTGACTGAAAACCTTCACCCCGAATGGCAGTCCAAATCTAAAAAGCCCTTCAAAGACCTCAAACTGATAGGATTTTATGAAAAATGAAATACAGGCCACAGAGTGGAAGAATTGGTTTTCAAGCCAAATTTCTTTCTCTGCGAGGAATTGAGGCTAGAAAAGGCTTAGAGTGAAAAATTTTGATGGAATAAAAAAAATACTTATGAGGAAATTTCAAATAAATGGAAATTACTATTACCCCATCTTCAAATAGACATTTCCAAATGGACAAAGCTTTGTTTAGTTAAAGTGCAGCTCCTCAGGCTGTTCCCAGGTTGACATTTGTAAACTCCAATTGCCCTTTACACCTGCATCTACACACGGAATAATAGTTGGATTTCTTTGACTGGAAACTATCTGCACAAATGCAGTGACCCATAAATTAAATGCCATGGGAAGGAGGAACACAAGGAATACTGAACATTGCTATGCTCCCTTAGTGATGACAGGTATTAGTGACACATAATTTGCCCAGACACTAGAAAAAAAAACTCCAAAGCAAGCACACAAAACCATGCAAAGCATCTCCATGGGTACACTTCTAGCTTTCTACTGCTGGAGTGAAGAGCTAGGCATGTAATGAGTGTGCAGAGGGGAAAAAAAACAGCCAGTGGATTTTAGTACCTGGCTGATTTACAGCAAAGTGGTTTGTAGGAAGCACATACCCAGGAATAAGTCCCATTCCCAATGGTTTGTAGAGAGACAAACCAGACACTCATTAAATTCAAGTGAAACTTTCATATCTCCTGGAAATAATCACTACAAATTCACAGGGGTGCCCGATTCACTTTCAGCCATGGGTTTTGTTCAAAGCACTTCCCATCCTACAGAGGAGATCTCTGCCAACAAAGCCCACCAGGTACCTTGGAGCCTCTTAAAGCTGTGGCTGTGCTCACCAGAAGCAGAGAGAGCACCGTGGGCTGGCCAGTACAGGAGGGAATGACACATACTGGGACCTCACCAAAGTACTGCAAGATGAAAAGTATTTCTCATTAAAAAAACACTGCAGGATCATTAATGCCCACAAGTGGTCAGGAGCTGCTTTTCCACCCCATCTGATTTATCTACTTTAGCTGTTTGATAAGATTATGGAATTGTTTTGGTTGGAGATCTTTAAGATTGAGTCCAACCATTCCCCCAGCACTGCCAGGGCACCACTAACCCATGTCCCCCAGCACCACATCTCCACACCTTGGAAATCTTCCAGGGATGGGGACTCCACCACTGCCCTGGGCAGCCTGTCCCAATGCTTAACCACTCTTTTAGCAAAGAAATTCTCCCTAATGCCCAATCTGATGGCCACACACCTCACAACTTTTAGTGCATTCGTTTCCTCCAACACTTCTTTGCAAGTGAAATATTTCCTACCACTTGCAGGAGAGAAAATGAGGCACAACAGAAGTTTCTGGTAGAGCAAACAACTGAACCCAGCTGCCTCTCAACCCATTCAACCCTGGGCCACACTTTTCCACCCCCAAGACCTCACCAGCACCCATCAAGCCTTTAATCCAAGGGTGTTGCTTTCTACACATGAGATATAGACAGAAGAAATGTTTCCTTTCCACAGCTCTGCATTTTTATCCTATTTATATCTTCCCTCTGCCCAGCCAAGCTGTGCTGTGGACAGCAGAACTGGAGAGCATATTTCTACAGCACATTATTCAGCACCTCCCCATTGGTCTGCACATGGAGCTATGGGAATGAGCAAGGGTTGCAAAATGCTCTTTTGCCTGGGGCAGTGAAATAGCTGGGGCTAACCTCATCATTTTGTTTCCCTCACTCTTTTCCTACCCTCTCTCCAGCTCAGTTTCTCCCTCTTTGTTGTCTTGGTTACATGGGCAGATTCCTGATATGCTGCTAGTTTTCATTTTAATGCTATGTTCCCATAAAGCACAATATTTTCCTTTGCTTGTGTGTGCCACTGGATAAATTCCTTTGACACAGGTGACATTTGTGTATCAACTCACAGATATTGCTTTAGGACTGGGGGTACTTTGCAAAGTCTTCACTGATTGCACGCATCCAAATCTGATCTACAGTCTGCCACTTGCCTATAAAAATACACACACAGAGGAAAAGGCTGAAACTACAGGAGAAGTAAGGAGTTTCTCCAAAACCATCGTGTAATTACTAGCAATGAATCTTCCAACAACAGAGTAGATCCTGCTACCTCGAAGATAATCTCAGAGCTCCTCTTTTCATGCTATCCAAAGTGTATCTGGATACACCAAGTAGCTGCACTGCACCAGGAGAAACAGCAGCATTAGATTCAACAAGCAGAAAAAAAACAGCTCCTGGGCTTTGTCCACTTGTACATGGAATTTCATCTAATCCTACAAAGCTTATTCCAATTTACCCATAGGCTTTATTTTTTTTTTTAAACATAAATCAAACTTCATGCTAACTTAATGGATTATGCTGGAGTTGCAAGACCAGTGCAGTATTTCCCATTCCAAAGCACCTGATTGATGAGCCAAGATGGAAAAATAAAGCTCCAGGAGGCCCCTGAAGTCTTGGCAAGGGCCAAGGAGCCTCAAGTGAAAAATCTTGAGTGCCAAGCTGGCCTTGTGTGGCACCCAGAAGGGAAAACAGGCTCATGTCCTCAGCTCAGATGCCCTCAGGAGCCCTGGAGGAGAGTCAGGGATTGCAGAAGTCATAGCAAGGATTGGGCTAAACCTGCAGGAGTGGAAGGTTTCCAGGAGCCTGGATCAACTGGTCCAAAATGACCACGTGTGTTCAGAGGAGCCCCTTTTTCCTTGCATTCTGCCTCTCTGGTGGAGACTAATTCAGCCAAGGAAGGTCTCGGCCTGAAACTCCAGCTCTGCTCTGACACAGACCCAAAGTAGGAACTACCACAAGCAGAATATTCAGCACATTAGGAAAAAGGGAACAAAATGAGGCTTTCTCAAGTTACATCAGCCTGTTCAGCTCCTCTCTTCTCATTCTTTACCCTATAAGGCTGTCCCTGCTCTCAACCACACTCCTTAAAGCACTAAAAGCTTTCTCTCCTCTTTCCCCCTAGTAAAAGGAATCAGATCTTGGATTCTGCAACATGACCTGCAAAGGCAGAGCTGTGTCTGAGTTTGCTTCTCCTGCAGCCAAAAGAAAAACCAAGAGCTTGGGAGTGCAGGGAAGCAGCAGTCAGTCATTCTTAACTGTTTAGGTCTGGTGGATATTTACCATTCAGATCCCAGCTACCCCCTTTCCAACCCCCCCAAGGGACTGACTGGAGAACTAAACAGTTTATTATGATATCACAGATGACAGGGAAGCAAAACCTAATTAGTCAGGGGAGGAGATTATTTTTATTACAACTGTTTAAAAAACAATTTGGCTCCTTTTCCACAGGCCTGAATAGACTGCTTAAAAAAAAAACAAAACCAAAACAAACCCAACATTCTCTTTTCAAAAGCATCAGCAGCCTTCCCTTTGTTGAACAAAGCCAGAGACATTTGCAGACCTCCCTCAGTATGGGGGCAATGCCACCTACAATTCACCCTGAGTTTCTTTTTAAGTAAAGAAACAGGTAGAGGAACAAAACCAGAGATTTCAGACCTTCCTTCAGCATCCATGACAAAATTGCCCCCCTGCCTTCCCAGTCTGCTTTGTCCATCCTATACACAAGCCACAGCAGGTCCTCTCTTCACAGCACCTTCCCCTCCTCAACTTGGAAGTTATTTGCAAAAGGAATTCAAAGAGGAATCAACACCCAACCCAACTCCCAAGGCTCTGCCCAACCTCCCTTCCCAGCTTTTCAACCGTCTCCATTATTACAGCAAAGCCACAATCTCCTTGCACACAGAATATTTTGCAACACTCCTTGACTGAGCATTCAAACACGATCAGATCAACATATGTGGGTTGAAATGGAGGCATCATTAGCATGCAAAGGTCACTTCTAACACCTCCTCTTGCCTTGAGGAAACCACAGGTAGGTAATTCCCAGCTTCTACCTCTCAAGCCTCTTTACTATTGCCTTACAAGGCAAACTACAGAGCTCCAGCCATGCAACAAGCATATTTTTAGTGAGGACCATAAATACACTCTCTATTGTACTTGGGTTTACACGGTGTCAACCCTAAACATAATGCTCATAATCATTCAAGACCCAGCTTTCTTCTGATGAAAGCTCTTCCTTCAGCACAAGCACCCAGCCCAGAGCAACCACTAATCCCATGCTGGGCTCGTGGAGAAACCACAGTCCAGTCACATTGCTTTGAAGAAAGATCTCCAGAGTATGAATCCTGTTTCTTAGAAACTTCAGCCGCAGTTCATGAACAGAAACCTTGTGATCAACTATTTAATTAGAGATGGCCCAAACACACAAAAAACCCTATTGTATGTAAACAAGTCCATCTGTGGCTGGCTCTGTGGTTTGACTTCAGAAAAATTCACCTACTGATGAACAACAATTTGGAAGAAGGATTTTAGCCTTCCTCATATCAGCTCTATCCCTCAAGAATGAAACACTGGGTTTTGCCAACCAAAACATTCTTCTATCCTCACTTAGGACGAGGACACACACTCAATGCAACACTCCAAATCTCCATAACAACGTGAAAATCTGAGTTAGAGGACCACGTTGGGTCTTACCTTCTTGAGCTTCCCACTCTTGGTGCCCACAAAAGCCAGGGAGTGGTTCTTGTAGACATAGGCAATCACTGATGTCATCCTGTCTCCATCCTCAGTGAAAATGGGGAGACCTCGCACCATGGATGATACTCCCAAGGGGGCATTCATATCCAGGCCACAGAAATTGTCATCAATTGTTAACAGCTGTGGAAAAAAAAGAAAGTCTTAAAAAAATAAAGAAAAATGAAGCCACTGGTTCTTTAGCCATTTAGGAAAAATCCATCCAAGCAGGGACATCGTTGCATAACACGCCTGTAATTTATGCAGGCTGACAAATCAATGACAAAGGCAGGAGTGGAGAAATAGAGGTGGAAAAAAATTTGTCCAAAGTTGTATGATGAGTTACAGGCAGGAGGAGAACTGGAAACTTGCTCCTCTTGACTGACAGCCCAGCAGGATCCATTACGTTAAGCCTTTTTCCTACTGCTTTACCAGTCAAGACCCAGCAATCAAAGACAAAGTCTGCTGAAAATGCCTTAAACATCTAATTCTGTCAAAAAAAAAAAAAAAAGCATGCACATCATTCCCATGGGACCCAGTATAAGAACAATTGAGCTAAATCTGCACTGGCAAATAAAACAAACCTTGGCTTGCTCTCTGGCCCCGAGACCCAGTAGTAAAGCTCACATCTATAAAAGATAAATAACCACTCCTCTCCCAGCTCCAGATCCTGCAGCATCACTCAGGCTACACTTTGGAAATTATAGTCCCCCAAGGCATGTCCAGGCCTTGCCTAGGAGAGAACCAGGCCAGGTCAGCACTAGGGACCACGCTAAGGATTGAACACTACAGTGTCTACACACACTCCTCATTCCTGGGGGCAATCCTGAGGTCCTGGCTTCTTCTCACATTGTCTGACCTGGACACTTCATCCCCCTGGGTCTCCATTTCTTCCCCATGAAATGGAGATGACCCACATTTATCCATCTCACTGGGGCACTGTAACTCACTGGAGTCCTCTGGAGAGGAGGGAAGGTTTTACAGCTATTATGGGAGCTTTCCAGTGTTTGTTGGATAAACCCAACAGCTTCTAACAACCAGAGGAAAGGCCCTGCTCATTAATTCTGCTGCCAAAGCTCTAACACCTATCACATTTGAACTCAGCAGGCTTGTCCTCAGACCACGTGCTCCACTGGGATCCTTGCAAATAGAATCATCAGGGTTGGAAGGGAACTTAAAGATCATCTAGTTCCAAGCCCCTGCCATGGGCAGCAACACCTCCCACTAGAGCAGGTTGCTCACAGCCCCAGCCAGCCTGGCCTTCAACATTGCCAGGGATGGGGCTTCCACCACCTCTCTGTGCAACCTGTTAAAAAATGAACTATGAAAGCAGGTAGTGTCTAGTGATCTCTGAAGGTGTTTCTTTGGGCTTCAAGGTTTTACAGAAGCACAGCAGATCAGTAAGGACAACTCTTCTACCTTGAGACACCACCTGGGCTCTAAGTGAGGCTAATACAAGTGGTCAATATGAAGATCTCCACAGAACAAGCCAAATGAAGATAAAGCTCAAAATAACACAATACACAACTGCCAAAGCAGTTAGACTTCATTAACTTCCCTGGGACCACTCTTAGATTTGAAGTTAAGCAGTGACAAAGTTAAGTGGTCTGCTGGACTAAGGCCTAGAAAGGCAATTAATTGTACAGAAAGGCTGCCTAATTTTCATATATCAGTAAAAAAGGACCATGACAATTGTCTTTATCTGAGCTCACATCTTCCTGGAAGCATGGCTGGAATACGTGCTGCTCCTTACGTGAGTTCACAAGCAATAAAAGCCTGATAGTGGATTCATTTTATCCTCACCCAGCAATTACAGGGAATAATTACAGCTGGTTTTACTGAATGGAGGAATAATGTGTCCTAAAGGTATTTATAAACACATAAAACCTATGAGGAATTCAAACAGCCATTAGTAGGGAGCAGCTAGCCTGAGCCCTGGCCTGCAAGAGTCATTAGTGTTTGTGGCCTGCCCTTTTGGAGCTAAAGCACCAGCTCAAAGAGCAATTATAGATCCTATCAACACCCTCATGAGCAGCAGACAGGATGTTGCTTGTCTACAACGCCAGCACAAAGGGGAAGATAAATAATAATAATAATCTGCATCCCAGATTCAGAGGCCAAATTCATCTGAGGACCAGCACCACAAAGCCCATGACCACACTTTAGAGAGGCAGGACACCCCTGCTGACAACATGGGAGAGGAAAACACACACAGCTCCACTACACGGGTTAGGGTGGAAAAACTGCAGCCTGACTGCTCAGGAAGTACAAATGGGTTTGAAGCAGAGACTTTATCCAGATCTGAGACACTGGAACAGGTTACTCAGGGAGGTTCTGGATGCTCCATCCCTGGAGGTGTTCAAGGCCAGGTTGGATGGGGCCTTGTGCAATCTGGTCTAGTGGGAAGTGTCCCTGCCACGGCAGGTGGGGTGGAAGTAGATGATCTTTGAGGTCCCTTCCAGCCCAAACCATTCTATGATCTTTCTGTGAGATGCAAGACACTGATTGTCAAAGATGAGCAATGTGCTGGTCTGATGCAATGTGATAAGCCTTCTGTTCACCAAGTCACTACCCAGCACAACACCTGGTGTGGGATCCATCCCACCTAGTTTTAGCCACATGAAATCTTAGAGCACCTTCAGTGGCCAGAGGAAAGGAGGTATGTGAGAGAACAAGCCATCCAACCAAGCTTGCAATGCACGGAGCACCTTCTGCTAGAGCCAGCTGATTGCAAAATGACTCCAGAAGATTCTCTCAGCCTAAGCATCAAACACTAAGATGTATCATGCTTTGAACAGAAGGGTGGACTCTATGACCTCTTGATATCCCTTCCAACCTGAATCATCCTATGGATGTAGGAACTGAGAAGAATCCAGGTCGAGTTTGACTGGAAACTCTTAAGCTCTCAAAAAAACACCATCTATGTTTCAAGGCTGTAATAAAACTGTGTATGTGTCTCACTCGAAGTGATGGCCTGACAGGCTGAGAGAAAAACTGTTCCAGATCGAAAGCACGAAAATCCCAAACCTTATACAAATGGCAGAAAGAGAAGCAAGGGAATAAAGTCCTGCTTTGTCAGGGTTTTAAAAAAAAACAAGAAATAGGAAACCACTTTCATAGAATCAGTGAATTGTCAGGGTTGGAAGGGACCTTAAAGATCATCTAGTTCCAACCCCCCTGCCATGGGCAGGGACACCTCCCACTAGAGCAGGTTGCTCACAGCCCCAGCCAGCCTGGCCTTCAACATTGCCAGGGATGGGGCTTCCACCACCTCTCTGGACAACCGGTGCCAGTGTCTCCCCACCCTCCTGGGCAAGACCTTCTTCCTAACCTCTCATCTGAATCAACCCACCTCTAGTTTTGACCCATTCCCCCTAGTCCTACCACTACCCAACAGCCTAAAAAGTCCCTCCCCTGCTTTCTTGTGGCCCCCTTCAGATTCTGGAAGGCCACAAGAAGGTCCCCTTGGAGCATTCTCTTCTGCAGACTGAACAACCCCAACTCTCTCAGTCTATCCTCATAGGAGAGGTTTCCTCACCACCAAGAGGATGAAAAGCTCAGTAATGCCAGAAGACATCTTACCTAAGGTGCAGTGTATGAAGCTCCATCTCAAGCAACATGAAATTACACCAACAAGCAGTGAAACGATCACAGTCAAGCAGAGCTGGCACAGTCTGAGGCACCTCCTTGGTGTAGCACAGCCACACATTCCTCTCCTTACAGCACAGCCCAAACCAGCTACTCCAGCTGAAGCATTTGGAGACCAGAAAGGACCCATGCAATCTTCTGGTCTGCCTTCCTGAATGACCCAGGACCTTGAATCCCAGGCAGGAGCTGCCTGTGCTGTTTCACAGAGCTATTCAAGCTGCTTCTGCTTGCTCCTCAGGCAGGTCTGAGCCTACATGGCTGTAAAGACACAGCTCCAAGACCTCTAACCCCCTCTATCAACAGCCAAGACGTGTTAGCTGGAGTACATGACTGCTGGAGGTGTTCATCAGAGCTCACCACAACCAGAGTGAGCTCTCAGCCTCCTCCCAAACCTGAAGATATAGACCCAATAATCAGCACCAACCACAACCATCTGTGGCTAATCAGCAGCACATCTCCAACTTGTTAAGACTTAATTAATCCAACTGCCACTGGTTGGTTCCTCCTCCATCAGATGGCCCCAGTTCAGCTCCAGCTGAACCCACACCTGCCCTTAATGAGGTTGTTATCATGGTTCTCCCCCATACAGACACAAAGCTAAATTTAAGCCCCTTTATTTTATCTTACTTCCCCAAGATTATTTGCTGAAGGACAGATACTTATAAGAAGGGCTTATAAGATGAGGACAGACTTTTCAGTAGAGCCTGTTGTGACAGGACAAGGGGTGATGGTTTTAAACTAAAAGAGAGGAGATTTAGACTTGAGAGAAGGAAGAAATTTTTCACACTGAGGGTGGTGAGACCCTGGCCCAGGTTGCCCAGATTGGTGGTTGATGCCCCATCAGGCTGGGTGGGGTTTTGAGCAACCTGCTCTAGTTGAAGATTTCCCTGCTCACTGAGGGGGGTTGGACTAGATGGCCTTTAAAGGACCCTTCCAATGCAAAACATTCTATGATTTGAAATCAGCACTTTTTCTTACATGACACAGCTCAGATGAGATCTAGGACCATCAAAGCCCACTCTGGCCTCTGAGATATGCAAAGTGGTGTGTGAGGACAGATAAGGCCATGATGTTCCCTCACATACTGTTGCATAGGTGCTGGAGAAGCAACCACATGGTGATGGTTTGCAATATGGACAACAGCCCCCCAAGAACAGGAGCAAGGCCAGCAAGCCACACACCACACGAAAACTATTTTCATTTAATGTATTTGGGTTATTTCCCCTGGGGATCATCTACCAAAAAAAATGCCAGCAAGACCCTCCAAATAAACATCCCCCAGCTCCTGTGCAGCTGTGGCTCTCAGCTGCACACACGCCTCTGCGAAGACCGAAATACAGTCATCTTCTCCAGCAAAGAGAAACACATCAGGAAGCTTGGATTTATGATGAAAGGGTCAGGAGTTGCAAGCACAGGTTTATTTTCAATTCCAGACACTCCTAGCAGCAATATAAAGTAGCCACGTTAAACTCTCTGGAGCTTCTCTGCTCGGCAATTTCACGTTAACGACTTTCCAGAATGAAAGCAGAGGTGAGGACATGAATTCACTCTGCTCACAACGTTGCTGGGATAGCAGGGACGGGCAGAGGGAAGATCTAAAAAGGCAGGAATGGGATCAGCAAGTTGCACAGTTATAATCAAACCCAGAAATTCACTGCACAGTCTGTAGGTAGCTCGGAGGGGAAGGGGGATGTTGTGGTCGAGATGCTGGGCTGGAGTCAATCAGTTCATCATCCCACACCCATGTTCCCACCTGCAAAAGAGGGGATATTACACACCACCCCTCTGCCTCAGGAAAGCTGCTTAAACACAGGTTTCTAAGGTGCTCTCCATATCCGAAATATCTCCATGTGAGAATGATTGGCAGCTCCCAGGCCATAAATGCCCTCCCAAGTCCCACCAGCTGCCTCTCCAGCTTGGGCTGATGTGCTGGGGGGAGCCAGCCAGCTGGTGAGGGGCTGGGGTCTGCTCCCTGCATGGCCATCCAGAGGGTTCATCTGCAGCCCTGACACTGTGGCCAAGTGTCACATTCACCAGTGAAATTGGAAGGATGTGCAGAAGAATGGGCCTGATTTTCAGGAGGATCCTGGCAGGCGTTTGCCTTCTCCAGGGTTAAGCCTATCAAATAAATAATTAACACATCCAAGCCCTCCTGGAGAGGATGGTTTTACAAGGCTGGTGCTGGCTCAGTCCCTTAGGGATTCACCCAGTCCCCAAAACTCCCAAACTCAGCAGAAGGGGTAGAGCTACAATTACACCATCTCCTTCCCCAACCTCATCTTGATTCCCCAGCCAAAGTGAGCTGAAGCACCAGATATTAGGGGGCCAGCTCAAACAGTGCCCAGAATAAACATCTGCTTGAGCTGTTTGCCTCTGAAACAGCCCCTGATAATCAAGCACAGCCTAATCCATATTTTGGGAAAAGCTTCGATACAGGATTAGCCATCCCTCGTTCCTCCTGGCTCTCACTCCAGTGAAATCTTCCTCCCCAGTCAAAGCACTGGGGCCTTTTTCCAACTATCTCAGCAGGTTCCAAAGCAATTGCACAGGCTCCCTGGGGATAAAGGCTGTCCCAACGGCCAAGCCCAGCCTTTGATTTACAGCTAATACCTAACAGCCCTCTCTTCCTAGGGTGGCAGGTACTTGGCTTCTCACTTGTGTTATCTCAGGCTTGGCGAGGCCAGAGGATGGAGGAAGCTAATACATTACATCTGCCTGTGCTGCCAGCAGGGCCAGGGAGCCAACAGCAATAAGAAATCATCAGTAATATGCATCTGAGTCTTTGCAAGGAGATACCCAAGGTCTTTTCCATCACCTCACTGCAAGATCTTCTTTCCTTCCTGACTGCAAGGGCTGAGTGAGGGTGAGGGTTGGTGTGTGTGTCTTACTCAACAGGATACTGGAAAATCTAGAGAGATGGAAGCCTTGAGAAAATCCATCACCAGGAACTTCATGGTACCTGAAGACATACAAGCTAGAGAATTTAGGGTCTAGATCACCTGGTGCAGGGGTGAAGCATAAATCCCCACCCAGCAGAGCTGCAAGTGATGGAAACCATCTCCCTGAAGACCACAGGTCTTTAAACTCCAGCTGCAGCAGCAGGGTACCCAAGGCTTGTGCTTCTCCTGTTTGCCTGTGCATGTTCTCTTGATAGTATCAGCTTGGGCTTCACTGCTTGGTCAAGTTCTGGTTAGATGCTGGTTTGCCCTACCCCAAGACATTGATACCATGCTTTCCTTAAGCTGGACTGGCTCTGCTCTGACCTCCTGCAGTATCTCTGTTTCTCACCTTGCTACCCCCAAGTCTCTCTTCTGACTCCTCTGAGACCACTAGACTTTGTTCATCTGATCTTCTCTCCATGATCTGTGCTGTCAACTTTGGCAGCACCATCACATTCCAGCCCGTTGGCTGCATCTAGCTGTGAGGTCCTAGTGCAGGATGGAGATGGCCCCTTTGACTTCCACCTCCTGCCACATCACTCACATAATTTGATGCCTGTTACTGCCCTCCCCATCACGTGGATTCCTGACAGGGGGTCAGGAAAAGGCTGAGCATCAACAGAAGCATCAACTGTCATCTGCAGTTCAAAGCCACGGGGAAATTTTGTGGTCACAAAGGTGGGAACCCTGGGCCACCAACCAAAGCTAGCACAGATCACCAACCCAGTGCTTAGCCTGACGTCCAAAAATACCCAGTAACCATTTCCCCAGGGTGCTCTGTGATATAATGGAAGGTGGATAAAGAGCCAGCGTTTGGAAATACATTCTAATTGCACCCTCCTTTTCACTCGTGCAACCACAGTGATGGTTACCATGCAATTACATGTCACCATATACAAATGACAGTGCAGTTACAGTAACTTTACCAATTACAGGGAAATTGCACCCACTCTGCTAAGAGGTTTTCATTCAACCATAATTTGGGAAGGCAAGAAGAGGGGGGGAAAGTTACCCACATGCACTAGAACTGGCACAGGAGTTTGGTTTCGAGGTCTGGAGTTGAAGCATCAGTTCAAGGACTGGTGTCAAGTTTCCAGAGTGCTGCAGAATCTTAATGTAGCACAGACTTTTTATGTCCCTGCTATACTGTGAGCATCAGGCTTCCCAACAGTCCATACCATGTACCTCCACCTCGTAAAATTTGCAATTTCCTGAAGAGGAGGCTGCTTTTCTTACAGAAACCAACAGGTTTCTTCAGTCTTCAGGCTTTTTGCTCAGCAGAGCTGGGCGATTATTAGTTAAGAAGTAGTTGTTGCTATAAGTTTAGCATTCTCTAAATGCTGACTTTCTGTCTGAGTGCCAAAAGATAAGGTACAGCAAGTAGTGAACCCCTAAAAATTTTCTAGACCCAAATATTACAAAATTTAAGCAATACTGGCAGTAAGTTTGCTTTTCTTCTTTCCCGCTGCAGACCCTGGACATGCAGATCAGAGCTTCCAGGGTCTGCTGACCCGTGTCACAGCCACAGAGCTGGTGAGCAGCAACTGAAAATGCTTTTCAGCCCACTTTTCCCATACATGTCCTACTACTGGCATGGGACTGGTCAGCAGCAGCATTTCTGCTCTGAAATCAGCACTGCGCTACGAGGGAAACAGTTTATGCCCCCATGAAGGAAAGTCCAAGACTGATTATTCACAGAAGCATGTCATAGATATCAAGTGTGTAATACTGTCCTCAGCAGAACAACCTACTTGATTCATAGAGGACCTTTGAAAACCTGGAGATGAGCTGACAATGTGCAGAGGAAGAAGAAGAAAACATTGTTAGAAGTTGACCAAGAACTGACCTCAACTGACCATGAGCCCTTTAGATCAGAAACACAAGCCTGGATAATTTGGAGTAAAGACATAGAGGCAAAACTCTGGTGCATGGTCTGGCCACTACACATGAACAAAGACACCTCCTGTGCAAGCACCAGTGGCCCTGACCCCTCCACAGATTTATTTAGGATAGCCCAGCTGGCAAGCAGGGACACCAGCAGGTCTAATGAAACCAAGAGCTCCTTCCTGGGACTCAGTCACTCCCCTGGGAAAGCAGGAGGCTCATGTACCACCCACCCCAGCCAGGAGAAGCAGCCAGGGGCTGTGTGTGCAAAATGTCAAAGCAGCAGGATTGCATGGACCTGACACACATTCCTTTTCACCCCAACCCTTCCCTTTTAAGGGAAAACAAGGGGGAAATGAGAGCTGGAGATGACAATTCCTAACTGACAAGAGGTGATGGTTTTAAACTAAAAGAGCGAGAGAAGAAAATTTTGACACTGAGGGTGGTGAGAGCCTGTGCCAGGTTGCCCAGAGAGGTGGTGGCTGCCCCATCCCTGGAACCATTGCAGGTGAGGTTGGCCAGGGCTCTGAGCAACCTGCTCTAGTTGCAGATGTCCCTGCTCAGTGCAGGGGGGTTGCACTAGATGACCTTTAAAGGTCCTCTCTAACTTAAACCACTCTATGATTCTATCATTCCACCATTCTAAGTGAAGGTGCAATTAAGGATCCAGGTTGAAACACCAGCAGGTTAATGAATCTCTGTTCCTGGCAGATGGTGTGCTCATACCAGCTTCACCATAGCCCTCAGCTCCTATGTCAACTTCACCTCCAAGCATCTGCCAGGAGAAACAGTCACACTATGTCAAGATAAATAAGGCAAGGTGCAGAGCAGACTGGCAATATTGTTCAGTGGGATATTTACACTTATTATTGTGACTTAAGTGATATTTCAAGTGCCTTGGTTAGACTCCAAGAGTCTGAGATAGGGAAAAGGGAAGGTACCTCCAGCAGCAATGCAGTGTCAGACTGAGATAATCAAACACTCCCATTTAAGGAGATCTTCACATTTCACATCCCAAGCAGCATTGCTGTGTCAGCCAAAATCTCCCTTTTGGAGCCATCATTTTCACCACCTCTCAAAAATTTAGCATCGTAGAATCATAGACTTGATGATCCTTGAGGTCTTTTCCAACCTAAATGATTCTATAGATGTCTATGATTCTATGGATGAGATGTGAAGAGCAGCAAGCATGACTGTAAAAGGAAGCTGAGTTCTGCAGTCCCATAAACTTCTCCTTGCTGGCTCAGAGGCAGGAGGATCATATGGATGAGGCACTGAAGGATAAACAGAGGAATATGATCTCTGCAGCTCTCAGCTCAGTGCTTTCCACGAGCTGGAAAAAATTCACTTAAAATTTTTCACACCCCAAAAAAAAAAGAGCTTATTGAGTGTGGAGGCTCTGCCTTTGAAACCACCGTGGTCTATTGGGTAAATAAGCATTTAGGGATTTTTCAGAAGTGAGGTATTGATCGAATAAGCTGCTCGAGCTCTTCTGTAAGGACATATCCCAGCAGCAAAGCTCTGTTACACACCTACAACACGACAGCACTGACTTCCCCTGCTGCTGCTGGAAGTAAAGAGTCCCAGAGACAGAAAATCTTAGATGAAAAAGGTTTCCTGGGTAGGCAGAAAGACACCTTTGAGAGAAGGAGAAGTGCTCACCAGCTGCTGCATTTTATCCTAAAGGATGCCACATTTCTATGGTTGGCCAAAGGTTGTCTGCATAACAAATTCCTGGAAACATCAACTGCATTGATAAAAGAGGAGTAAGAAGAGACTGGAGCTCTATCTTCTGTCAGCTGGGCCCTGTAATGCTGAGCATCCTTGTCACAACGTGGGTTTCTCTCAGGTATGTCCATTCAGCAGAGACACCTAACAGAGACATTCCCTTCTCCAAGTTACAAGCTCTCATGCCCAGCTTCACTAGATGGACACATCAGGACTGCAGGGCTCTTCTAAGGTCTCCACAGCAATATCAGTGCTGACTCTTGCATGCAACGTTGAAGGATGCAGGAGCCTTCTCTTGCTGATCCCTTCTCTTGCTCCCTTTCACAGACAACACGTCTGGCTCATTATTTCCCAACACTAGCTTGCAGCAGAATGGTTAACCCACCATTTCTGGAGCATCTGGCTTTCCAATACCTGAAAGAGACCTATAGGAAGGCAGGGGAGGAGCTGTTCACAAGGGTTTGTAGTGATAAGATGAGGGGCAATGGTTTTAAGCTAGAAAAGGGTAGATTTAGGTTGGACATTAGGAAAAAGTTCTTTAATATGAGGGTGGTTGATCACTGGAACAGGTTGTCCAGAGAGGTGCTGGAGGCCCCATCCCTGGAGTCCTTCAAGGTCAGGCTTGATGGGGCTCTGAGCAACCTGCCCTAGGTAGAGATGTCCCTGCTTATTGTAGGGGGGTTGGACTAGGTGGCCTTTAGAGGTCCCTTCCAACCCAATACATTCTATGATTCTATGATTCTACAATTCTATGATTCTATTCCTGGCAGCTGCCAGGTACCCCTCATTCCTACTCCAGTGACACACCAGCACCTTGCCGGATCGAGTCCAGCTGCCTCCCTTCCACCAGCACCACCAGAACTTCCCCACTGAATCACAATGACTATAATTACTGTTTTGTTGCACAGGCAAAATGATCGTTTGGGCTGCAAAGGGCCCTGCCCACCAACAGCACTATATAAATTAAACAACAAGGCTGCTTTGCATGCAAGCAGCACCTTTGCCTGGAGATCCCAGAGCTGCTTAAAAGCATTAATTAAGCCTCGCCGCGGTCCTGCGAAGGCAGGTTAAGTGTTGTAATGAACAACATGTATGTGCTGCTGCTCTTCAGCATGGGGAAGCTGAGAGAAATCAGCTGGGTAGGAGAGGCCCCATGTTGGCCACAAAATAATGGAGAGTCCTGCCGAGCTCCAGGGATGTGCATCTGCAACAATCAGGGAGAGCTGAGTTGTGCCTGGTCCTGGTTGTGTCTCCCCATCCCTGGAGACATTCAAGGTCAGGCTCGATGGGGGTCTGAGCAATCTGACCTAGGTAGAGATGTCTGTGCTTATCGTAGGGGGGTTGGACTACATGACCTTTGGAGGTCCCTTCCAACCCAAAACATTCTATGATTCTATCACCTCACAGAAAATTAATTTAAAGAAGGCTGGTTATCAGTCTAAACAACAAACTAAAGCACTCGAGCCCTGAAAAGAAAAATCTCCCACTTGCTGCTTCTATCTGTGCAGGTCGTGGTCCTTGAGAATTCAGAGAACTTGTGTCAGCCCAGTATAAATTCACTCAAGCCATTAAGCTCAAACTCCTCCTGCATCTGAAAGCAGGAGTGTGCAAGCAGCAGGCTGCAGCCAGTCCCCAGAAGCAGGGACACCAGTACAACCACAACCCTGTGTTTCTTGGCTGGGGATCCTGACCAGTAGCCCCAGCCCGTTGATAAGAGCTGGGTCATTCCCTCATTAGCAGGAGCACATTTTTATTGTTCCCTCCTGCACCATCCCTCACTCTGCCTCTCCCACTCTTTCTGGGAGTCTAAATATGTGCCTGGCTAATACTGCTTGTTTACAGGATAAATCAGCTGAACAAATCCTATTATATTTTGGAACACTGACAGCGACGGGGTAATGACATTGAAGCAGGGAAAATACAGTGTTGTTCCTACTGATCTAATGTCACCCCCATGCTCTATCAGCTATGCCAGCTCCAGTACTGCTTGGGGCAGAGGTCTTGTTGTCTTTCTGAGGTGCTACCATATAGTCAGAATCATAGAATCATTTAGGTTGGAAGGGACCTCTAGGATCATCAAGACCAACCTTTGTCCAACATCTCCCTGATCCCTAGACCATGTCTCGAAGTGTCACATCTACTTGTTTTTTGAACATGAGTTGCATGCATATAGGATCAGAGAGTCATAAAATCACAGAAGTGTTTTGGTTGGAAAGACCATTAAGATCACTGAGTTCAACCGTTAACTCAGCACTCCAGGTCACCACTAAACCATGTCCCTCAGCACCACATCTATATGTCTTTTAAATACATCCAAGGATGGTGACTCCACCACTTCTCTGTTCTGGCCCTTGACAACCCTTTCGGTGAAGAATATCTGTGTGTCTTGCCTTTTCCTGTATTTCAAATGCTTCTTTAAATATTGTGAATATTATTAGAATCTGCATCATAAAGCAGAAAATATTGAGGCTGTGATGTTTACTAGCTCCTAAATCAAAGCAACTGGGTGCTGGTGGCACAAGGAAGGTGTAGGTCCTACACATTATGTAGTTATCTGCAGAATCATAGAATGGTTTAGGTTGGAAGGGACCTTTCAAGATCACCCAGTTCCAACCCCCCTGCCATGGCAGGGACACCTCCCACTAGACCAGCCCACCCAGGACCTCATCCAACCTGGTCTCCATCCACCTCCAGGTATGGAGCATCCACAACCTCCCTGCGCAGCCTCTTCCAGTGTCTCACCACCCTCTAAGTAAAGAATTTCTTTCTAATTTCCAATCTAAATCTCCCCTCTTCCAGTTTGAACCCATTACTCCTCATCCTACCATTACAAGCCCTCATAGAAAGTCCCTCTCCAGCCTTCTTGTAGGCCCCTTCAGATACTGGAAAGCTATAATAAGGTCTCCCCTGAGCCTTCTCATCTTTGAAGAAAGATGCAACAAAGGTCTGCACTTCAGCAAGCCACATTCATCCACCTACTGACATTTATTTGTGCAATAAAGCAGAGCTGAAGAGAAGGATGGTTCAAAGCTGGATGTATGCAGAATACTCAGGTCCCCAGCTCCATCCTGATCTTTGACCTATGTACCCAGCCAGCTCTACAGTGGCTCTGCAAACACCATGTTTTGTCCCAAAGCTCTTCTCATGTTACCCAAAGACTGGGCCAGTGCTAATAAAATGCCTCTCTAGCAAAAAACCAGCCAAACCATGTCTCACACTAGCACAGTCACGCAGATGCCAGGCTGGGAGTGTCTGGCAGAGAAAGATGGACAGATGAGATTTGGGTATCTCTTTGTAGGCATAACAGCCTTTCTTTTCTCCATCTTCTCACCAGCCAGTCTTCAGGATGGACACTTTCAACACCTGCATTATCCTACCTGGTACAATGGGGACCCGTGGTTCTATGAAATTGGGATAAATAGAGAAACATACTTATTTCAGGGGGAAAATAAAATGGTTTATGTTATATGTGTGCTAGAATAAGCAATAAATATAATAATATAAAATAAATCTGATATGTGCATCAGATCATTCCCAGAGCCTAAACATCTTTGCTGATTCTCCAAGTAGTCAGACAGACCTTGCACTGGTTTTCACCCCAACAGCTACACTTGTATGAGGCAAAGGAGAAAGAATCCGTGCAGGATTTATCCCAGCAGGCAATGCTGGATCCAGCACATCCTCGACCCCTCCTCAACAGAACAGTTATTGTACAACCTCCTCTCTCAGCTGCCCCCAGTCTGGAGGTGCTTTAAATAGCTCACGAAAGGAGCTGGAGTCACTTTGCTTCTGGCTTTTTCAGGACAGCTGGGTTTTGTTTGCTGCTTTCTTAAAAAAAAAGAAAACCAACAAACTGTTGCACAAGCATTTCCACTGGCCCGCAAGGCGACCTCCTAGTAAGGCAACATGAGGTCAGGTTTGTGAAGGAGCTGATCTCCCAGCATGGAAGAGAATGGGAGGAGATCATATGGAGCCCTCTAAATATTCAAGGCAACCACAGGGCTCGACCACAGAAGCAAACAGCCTGGGTCACTGGCAGGGGAAGCAGCAAAGATCAGCTCCCAGAAACAAATCTGACTGTCCATGTGGCAAGAAGCATAGGCACAAGCAGTGGTGGAGAAGGTGGCACCTTGTTCACCTGCTGAAGCAGCTCCTGGGGGACCACCAGGACCTGGGGTGATGCTGAGAGATGCTGAGCTGCTGAGGAAGAGCCAACGCCATCCAAAGATGGGGTTGATGGTGGGGGAGGGAGCTGTGCCCGAAATATCTCAGACACAACAGCAATCCAGCAGCCTTGGGCCCTGCTCTGTCCTCAATGAACATTTTGTGTGAGTGGGGTCAACCAGACTCCAGGAGCCAGGAGAGAATAGGGCTGTGCAGGGGTCTGGCACCCGGCCACTTAAAGGCATAGAGTTTCCCCTTACTTTATGTTTGGGAAGTAAATAAATATTTTTGAAAAGGAGGTTTCTTTCCATGCTTTTTTCCCCCTGCAGGACAAACAATGAGGATTTAGGAGGGAGAGGTTGCAGGGTGGGGGTGTGATGAGAAGGTAATTAATTAACAGCAGCATTATTTCTGCATGCACACTGATCTGGAAGTCTCCTTTCAAGGACAGGTGTTTAACAGAGGCACATACTTAATGCATCAAATGCAATCATCCCCTCCGTGCACTGTGCAATTAAGACCCTGTTTACAGCCCTTAAGTGCAAGCTTCAGCTGATGTAGGTGCTTAAGAGTTTTTGGTTTGCTCTCCCCTAGGGCTTCCACAGCCACTTTTTCTCCTGCCTGGAGTGCAGAGCACTTTACAGAGGCAGGGAAGTGGCCTCATCCCTGCTGGCTGAAAGCAAAGAGGTGGCACATGGGAGGAAGGACCACCACTGAGGAAGAAGTCAAGTTGAACCCATGTGGTGCCTGAGAAGTCCCTACAAATGAGCTCTCACCAGCTAAGAATATGTCTGCCCACCTGAATAAGCAACAGGCTTTTGAGGATGTCCAGAGGGATGTTGCCAGCAGCTATACCCAGGCTGAACTAAGAGCTGGAGAAGTCCCATGGTGCTCAGCCAGCACTGCTCACCCATAGGCACATAGGAAAAGCAAGAAGGGTTTCATTCTTGCAACTCCATTAGACCCCAACATCGTAGCCCTAGCATGACCCCTAGGCATGTTAATCAATGAATTAGTGCTAATTAGTTAATGAGTCTGCTGGTCACCTCTTTCCTAATTCCATTTACAGAGGGTCCAGAGCAGTGGAGATTTGAACTTGGCTGCTCTCCATTAGCCTGAGGAGCATGGCCCAAGACATCTCTGGTCACTTCCACCACTGACAATAACCATGAGAAATACCAGAGCTCCCTGCTCTGATTTCACCTGAGCTACCTCCTGTAGCAAGATCACAGAATCACAGATAATACAATAAGATAATAAGACATTTCTGTCTGATGAAGAGTCTCATACCAGAGCAGAGCCACCTTTGCAGGGGAGATGATCATAGAATCACAGAATTGTCACGGTTGGAAGGGACCTTAAAGATCATTTAGTTCTAACCCCCCTGCCATGGGCAAGGACACCTCCCACTACACCAGGTTACTCAGAGCCCCAGCCAGCCTGGCCTTCAAAATTTCCAGGGATGGGGCTTCCACCACCTCTCTGGACAACCTGTGCCAGTGTCTCCCCACCCTCATGATGGCCAGGCCTGCTGGAGATGGAGGAATGAAGAGTGGGAAGGTGCATGGAGGAGATCTGCAGAAACTCTTAGCCAGTACCCTCCCCATTGTCCATATTGCCTCCCCAGTTATCCCTCCACCCACTCCAGCTCCCAGCGTCACCATGAGGATGCTTGTCATCCCTTATCAAAGTTGCTGGGCTCAGCAAGTCCCTCTGACAACATGCTCTGCACACATGCACACACACTCCCATCCAACACAAACTGATGTGACCAATTATACAAATAGAGATCTGGCAGCAATCAGCCTGTTTGCTCCGTCTCTGAGTCTCCAGTGAGCATTCCCAGAGAGGCTTCGCCATAGTTCCAGGGCTCCTGCCTTTCCACAGGCTGAGCTGTGTCTTTTGTGGGGTTTTTTTTTTTGGTTCCTGCTCTTATTTGCATCTTCAGAGGAAGAAGAAGAAAACGTTGTTAGAAGTTGACCAAGAACTGACCTCAACTGACCATGAGCCCTTTAGATCAGAAACACAAGCCTGGATAATTTGGAGTAAAGACATAGAGGCAAAACTCTGGTGCATGGTCTGGCCACTACACATGAACAAAGACACCTCCTGTGCAAGCACCAGTGGCCCTGACCCCTCCACAGATTTATTTAGGATAGCCCAGCTGGCAAGCAGGGACACCAGCAGGTCTAATGAAACCAAGAGCTCCTTCCTGGGACTCAGTCACTCCCCTGGGAAAGCAGGAGGCTCATGTACCACCCAACCCAGCCAGGAGAAGCAGCCAGGGGCTGTGTGTGCAAAATGTCAAAGCAGCAGGATTGCATGGACCTGACACACATTCCTCTTCCCAAGGGTGAAGCACAAGTGGACACCCCTTTTCACCCCAACCTTTCCCTTTTAAGGGAAAACAAGGGGGAAATGAGAGCTGGAGATGACAATTCCTAACTGACAAGGGGTGATGGTTTTAAACTAAAAGAGCGAGAGAAGAAAATTTTTGAGCTGAGGGTGGTGAGAGCCTGTGCCAGGTTGCCCAGAGAGGTGGTGGCTGCCCCATCCCCGGAACCATTGCAGGTGAGGTTGTTTGGGGCTCTGAGCAACCTGCTCTAGTTGCAGATGTCCCTGCTCAGTGCAGGGATTTGGACTAGATGACCTTTAAAGTTCTTTTCTAATCCAAACCATTATATGCTTCTATCATTCCACCATTATAAGTGAACTGGTATCTAGACAGGTCCGACAGCCCTCCACAGATGGACTAATCAGCAGCATACCCTCCACAGCATTCAGCTAAAGCCCCATAGTCTTTGCTTGGTGAGCATCAAGCATCTAGGATGGGCAGGAGGGATGCAGAGAAAGCAGGAGGGAGCAGGAGAGCAGTGTCCACTTAAGGAACAGATGTATGGAGGAGTTGGAAGACTCTCAGGGATATAGTCATGGTATCTGCAAAGATGTTTTGGGGATTTTGTTACTGACTTAGGTTTGTGTTGAAGCATCAAAAGTACAGGAAACTTTTATAGCCAAGACAATATCTCAGGTCCCAAACACCCACCTCACCTTCCCTCCCTCAGCAAAGTGCTGAAAAAATACTGCCCAGCTCTTTACACAAGGCCTTTTGTTGGCTGGTCAGCTTCAAAAACATTTCTTTTCTCCCCCCAGTGACAGTGCTGCCATGGAAAACAGGAAGAGATTGAATACAGTAATTTAAACAGTCAAACCCCATTTCCTGCCAAAAGGAAAAGAAAATACCAGCCATAGGCAGCAGCCAGGCAATAGTTGGGGACAGACACTTTGATTATCTTGGATAGATATTTGCACTCTGTATCCGGTAAAAGCTTCTGTGATGGAGGTGACACCTTTTCATTTCAGAGACTGGAGTCTGTTAAGCTGTCTGGGGATGCTCTGAGGTACATCAGGCTGATGAGGAGATGAGGATCTCTCAGGGTAGGAAGCAGCCCTGGGTTGACAACCTGCTCCTGAGATCCTGACGGGATCACCTGCCATCAGCACACCATGTTTGGGACTTCACTGCAAGCCAAAGCTCCAGCAAGGATCCATGTTCCTCTCACATCTCCCCAGCAGGCCCTGGCACCCTCCTATTGCTTTGTTCAGTCTTCAATATCCTCCAGTTCTTCATCCATGCTGGTATGTCTCACGTAGCAGTTCACCTGCTTGCTCCCCAAGGTAGAGAGTAAAGCTCCTCTGCCTCCACTACTGAGCAATTGTCATCAAGCTTCAAAATACACCTATTGTTAATCCTATTCCATAGTAATGAAAATCAACAAATCTCCCAGTAATCAAGTTCTGTACTGAAATGGCAACAGGCACCAAGTGGAAGCCAGGAGGTTCCATGTGAGCAGGAGGCGGTGGGTGTTTGGGGTGAGGGTGTTGGAGCCTGGCCCAGGCTGCCCAGAGAGGATGTGGAGTCTCCTTGTGTGGAGAGCTTCCAAAGGGGCCTGGACACGCTGCTGGGCCCCCTGCTCTGGGTGAGCTGCTGGAGCAGGGGGGTTGCACCAGATGAACTCCAGAGCTCCCTTCCAACCCCTACCATCCTGAGATTCTCTGATTTAAATCTCCATCCTCCTCCCAAATTGCCATCCATCATTTCCCAACTATGTCAACAAGTTTATGAAGCATATTTAAACCACAACCTTCTTTACCCAACATAAAGACTGTTTCTGGTTTAAGAAGCCTCCAGAACAGCCCTTCCTTCTGTCAACACCCTGCATGTCCACAGAGCCTTGGTCCCTCTGCTCCATATATTGACACACCACAGAGGTGGCCATGTTTTGGTGACACACACAAAGACAAGCCAAAGAGGATGAAGATGTTCTCTGTGCCTATCTAAGGAGGGATGGAGTCAGTATCAGGAAAGGAGATTTAGATTAAACATGAGGGAAAGCTTCCTAGCAGCAGAGACAGATCATGTAGGGAGAGAGAGGGATCTCCATTGCTGGAGGTTAAGAGCAGGTGAGACAAACATCTGCCAGAACTGTTGTAAGTAGGGCAGAAGGGCAAATCAGATGACCTCATAAGACTCTTTTTTTTTCCTCAGCCTCATTTTTCTCTGATTATATGAATTTCTAAGCATTTGGGGTCAAGTGTACTGTTTAAATATAAGCTATTACCCTGTATCTGCAGAGAGGAAAACCAGAGAGGTATCACCTGGAACCATTCATCACCTGACTGAACATCTCCAATTTGCAAATCAGCTGCCCAGATATAAAACCCCATCATTTTTTCCCTGATTTATGCTGAATAGCTGTAAAATAGGAAGAATGAACATGGAGGATCCTCCATTCATCTCCGGGCTTTTTTATTTCCCACTCTGGAAATTCTTGTGTCACACTGCTAACATCTGCAACACACACACACGTGGCTGGCACAAGAGAAGCAGAGGCTCATTGTCTTCATTCTTTGCCCTCACCTTGGCTTTGCAAACCAGACCAGGGCAAATGGAGCATCTCTCCTATGAAGACAGGCTGAGAGAGTTGGGGCTATTCAGCCTAGAGAAGAGAAGGCTCCAGGGGAACCTTATAGTGACCTTCCAGTACCTGAAAGGGGCCCCAAGGGAGGGGAAGATGCGTTCACGAGGGTTTGTAACGATAGGACCAGGAGGAATGGTTTTAAGCTAGGAAAGGATAAATTTAGACTGGATATTAAAAAAAAGTTCTTTAATCTGAGGGTGATAGATCAGTGGAATAGGCTGCCCAGAGAGGTGGTGGAGGCCCCATCCCTGGAGTCCTTCAAGGTCAGGCTTGATGGGGCTCTGAGCAGCCTGCCCTAGGCAGAGATGTCCCTCCTTGTGTAGGGAGGTTGGACTAGATGACCTCTAGAGGTCCCTTCCAGCCTAAAACATTCTATGATTCTATGAAATCTCCAGGACATACAACACTGCAGCACATCTGAAGACCCAGTGACTCCCACTGCATGCTGACCAGGTGACTCAATGTGTCCAGCCCATCTTGCTGCCAGGTCCTACCTGACCTCAACTTGCCCAGCTTCAGCTGTACCAGCAAAGCTGCCTGACCAGAGAAACTGCAGACTCTTCATTGTACTACTTCAGCCAAGTGCTCCATCCCCCCACATCTCTAACTATTTGGGTGCATGTTGCAGGTTAGGAGAGCTCTGCTGGGAATGGTCCCTTAGAGATTTCTCTTGCCTTCAAATGGACTTGAGCAAGAGTTACACAAGATGGGAATAGAAGCACCCTAACATCTGGGTCCCCTTTGAGTCAGTTCTTAGCCTATTAGAAAAATATTTGTTACCAAAATCCAGACCTGACCACGCACAAGATGTAAGGACAGTGTGGTGAGCCCAGCTCCACAATCCATGGTCCTGCAGTTAACACCACAAAAAAGGGCTGGAATAGGTCTTCTAACAGTGGTTTTCTGCAGTGTTCACTGAGGGTTTCCCACAGCCCATCTCTACTCATCTGCTCAGAAGGTGGGGGTGAATTTTTCTCAAGGGTTTGTAGCAACAGGATGAGGGGTAATGGTTTTAAGCTATAAAAGGGTAGATTTAGGTTAGACATTAGGAAACAGTTCTTTAATATGAGGGTGGTGGAACACTGGAACAAGCTGCCCACAAAGGTGGTGGAGGCCCCACCCCTGGCGCCATTCAAGGTCAGGCTTGATGGGGCTCTGAGCAACCTGAACTAGTTGGAGATGTCCCTGCCTATTGTAGGGGGGTTGGGCTAGATGACCTTTGCAGGTCCCTTCCAATCCTAAACATTCTATGATTCCAGATACCCATCCTACACAGATGTATCTGTTCACAAGCAGGATTTTGGCTGCTGAGGCAGGCCAGCAGAGCTGAAGTTCAGGTCCAGCCTCAATCACAGGCAGGTTAAGCCTCTATTTGCACCAGCAGAGAAGTATTTGACATCCCCACAAAAGCTGAGAAAGTCTCACTGATGGCTGTGGTTTTAGAGCTGCTTCAAATACATGTGCTAAGAGGCAGAGCAGCAGTGCTGGTGGATGGCTGGCAAGCAGGACATCAGCAAAGGAGATGAGGCCCTCACAGACACATATCCAGGCTCCAAAATATTTTCCAAGCTTAGCAGCTGGACTCTGCAACCCTTCCAGCAGCCAAGTCACTAATACCTCTTCCCTCAGGCAGCACAGCTGATCTCAGGCAGGGCTTGCCAGCAGCTCTAAGTAGACTCATTTAAGGAGAAGATAGCCCCACTTAGTTACAATTTTCAGACTCCTGTTTTTTCTTCCAGGCTCTTTTGCCAGCTAGAAAGCATTAGCATCTCTGACTCACAGCAGGGAAATGCAGTCACAAATGTGCTCTAACAGTTGTTCCTGCTGTGTCACCCAGTCACAGAATGTTTAGAGTTGGAAGGGACCTCCAAAGGTCATCCAGTCCAACCCCCCCTACAAGAAGCAGGGACATCTCTACCTAGGGCAGGTTGCTCAGAGCCCCATCAAGCCTGACCTTGAATGTCTCCAGGAATGGGGCCTCCACCACCTCTCTGGACAACCTGTTCCAGTGATCAACCACACTCATATGAAAGAACATTTTCCTAATGTCTAACTTAAATCTACCCTTTTCTAGCTTAAAACCATCACCCCTCATCCTATTGCTACAAACCCTTGTGAACAGATCCTCCCCTGCCTTCTTATAGGCTCCTTTCAGTTACTGGAAGGTCGCAATAAGGTCCCCCCACAGACTTCTCTTCTGCAGGCTGAACAACTCAACTCTGTTTTCATAGGAGAGGTGCTCCCTGCCTCCTTGTTCTCTCCCCAACCTCTGCATCCCTGTCCCTCCAAACTCAATCTGATACATCAATCTTCAGCATCTGAGACTTGCCCCAAGGGAGCCAAGAAAGCTGTTGACCTTTTTGCTCCTGTCTGAAGCCACAGAAGCTGGGTGACTGAGAGGTTTCAAACCTCCTGACTTGAGAGGTCCAATATTGCAAACATTATTATGGAGCACAAGCAGAGCAGATTTGCAAATGCATGGAGAGGCTTAACAGCCCAGGAAAGAAACTCCAGTGGGAAGCTCCCAGCTTAAATCTGAAGGCAGCTCTTTGAATGTGCAGAGGCCTCGAGGCTAAATAAAAAAAATCAAAGCCAGATTTGGGCACAGCCTTTCTCCCTCTGCAATAGGGAGCTTTCAAGGTCTAGGCAGAAGAGATCCCAACTAAATTGAAGGACTTGTCCCTCCACACATTCGGTGTGGGAGTATGGGAGCAGTGCAAGGTCAAGCAACGATGCTGAGGGCACCAGTGTGTTGTGCCAGTTCAGCCATCATTACATGTTGCCATCAGTGCCTGATCACACAGGCCAACCCTGAACTCACCAACATCCCCTCAGAAGTCTTCTCTCAAACAATCCTGCCAGAGGTTCCTGTGGGCCCAGCTCCTCCACTGCCCACTGTGGTGCCAGCATTGCCTGCTGGACACAACAGACAGAGATGGCTCCTCAGAGGCCCTTCACATGGAAGAACAACACGGAGAGGGCTCAGCAAGATGCCACCAGCCCCAACAGAAGCCATACCCAACAGGAAGCTCCTCCAACTCATCAGCTTCTGGTTAAAGTAGCCTTGGCCTCGCCCACCACCCCACAATGACCACTTGGGTGAGGATGGAGCCACAGAGACACAGGTGGGCCAGGTTCTGCCTCTGGAACCTGAAGCCAACAGGGAAAACAAAACATTCTGCTGGATTGTGACTCCTCCACAGCTGATTGCGACTCAACTCCAACTTGGGGCCCATAACTCAGGCCCCAGCATTTCACAGTGTGAAGTGGAATTAAGGCAGAGTAAGGCAGGATCAGTCTCCCTACGATGAAATTTCCACCTATGTTCCTCTTGGTCTGTCCTTGTCCCACAAAGGATCCACAGCAGGGATCCCCCAGCAATGGAGGCTTGAGTAAAAAGGGAAGCCAGAGCTATTCCACATCCCAAGCTTTGACTGCTTGGAGATTACGGAGCAGGAAGGAGCTCTGGTGTTCCTCCGTATTCCCTTTGCTCAGGCTTGAACTTGCCTCTCAACTTGAAAGAGCTAATTAAGGGAGGAAATCAAAGCCCAGCGAGGCGGCTGCTACGGCTGAGGCCTGTGCCTGGTATCAAAGCCGGCCTAACGCTGGCAGGGCTGGCACAGACCCCTGCAATGACACCCCAGTGAACCCACAGAATCAGCTCAGGCAATTTCTTAAGACCCTTTGTAGGTCAGGTAGACCAGCCTCTTGCCAATCCTGCCCTTAAATCTTGCAGCATTTAATCCTTGATCTGCAGCCAGGCCTTAATTTTGCAGCGCGGAGGCAACGCGGGGCCGGCTGGAGACTGGAAGGGGAAAGGCTTTGATGGTTAATGATCAGTGCTTCTTGGCCCTAGAAGAAATGAAGCTGTGGCTTCACAATGCTTCCTGAACAAACCCTGCTCCAACTCCAGCCCAGGGAAATAAAATTACACCAGCAGACACAGAAACCAGAAGTCACTGACGTTATCTAGGTGCTGTTTTGGTTTAGGTGTGAGCACGAGGAACTGTGATTTCACCCCTAACACCTTGTACAGTGAAATAACTACAACCTCCTAGACCTTTCAAGGCTCCTTGGCTTGGTTCATCAGCAAACACAGCATGCCTGAGGAGTTCAGAGAGTGATCCCTTCCTCAGCTCTTCCATGAGCAAACTGAGGCATGAATTGGTTAAATCAGGTGGTGTGGTGAGCTGGAGGTAGAACCAGGACTGGGATGAGGCAGTCTCAGCTCCTTGGTCCCCACTCTAACCACTGAGCCATGCTCTAAGATCTGTGAGCACATGAGGAGGTCAAAGTTGGGTTCTTAGGGGCTTCACTTACCGCACTGCTACAGGGAATGTCCTTGACTTTGAGCCAGGCCAGATCTAAGGTCCCCTCTCCCCTGTAGCAGGACTGCAGTCTGTCCTTGATGCGATCGTTGATCTTTTTCAGGACAAAGATGCAAAGAGCAGACTCATCCAAGGACTTCATCTTCCTTTTCTGCCCCTTGGAGAAGACTGTGAAGAGGATATCATCCTCAGGGCCAACATCCAAAGACCTTGCTAAGATGGCTCCAGCCTTAGACAAGTAGGCTGCCTGGAGCAACCGGTACTCCACCCCGTTCTTCTCACAGCCAATGGGCACCTCAACATAGGAGTTAAAGGCCGTGTCCTCCTTACAAAGCCGGACCAGCTTGGAGGTATAAACCTGCTCCTTCGTGGTGGAGCCAGGTGGGGAGATCATCTCAGGCTGCAGGGTCAGGAAATAGACAAAGTTACCACTGCTGAAGCCATAGATGTAGTAGATATCGAAGTCAGGGATGATGGTAAAGGTGTCTGAGGGGATCTTGATCATAGAGGCCACAAACTCATCATGAAAGACATATGCAAACATCCCATCTGCCTCGGAGTTCTTGGTGAGCTTTCTGCTGGAAATGGTGGGGAAATACTCAGGTTTGCCATCCACGGCAGTGGCAATGAACAGCTTGTCATCCATGTTGCTGTAAGAAACAATGACTCCAAAAACAGAGCCACTGTCATTCACCCCAGAGAGATAATGCTCCTTCTTGTGGAAGGGCTCTCCCAGCTTGAAAAGGTCATCCAGCCTCAAAAGCTTGCAGATGCCCTGGTAGAGACTCCCACAGGCTAGCAATCGATTCTCCTTGTAGTCTATGAGGAGCACTTTGTTTATGTTGTTAGTGAGCGTCAAGGGTTCGTTGCAGGTTTGGACTATCCTGGGAGGATAACACTTGGGATTATCATCATCAGGACCAGTCTGGTGGGTCACCAGGACCTTCAGGTCATTGGAGAGTTTGTAGATCCTGTTGACAGCTCCCAAGTAAATGTGCCCAGTTCTTTCGTCAACCACCAAGTGGTTGAAGTTTCCCTCTGCTTGGTCTCCAGTGAAAGTGATGAAGGGCCTCTTTGGATGGAGGGGCTGCTGCCTACTAAGAGGCGACACTGTGGTGGAGAGCAGGAGGTGAGAAACCAGGCAAGTCCATTTCCACATGGCCGGTGACATGATTAGAAAGGTTTGTATTCCCAAGGGAACGAGGATTAAAAGCTGTAAGAGTCTTCAAAACACCAATTCCCTGGCAGATTTTGTCCTACAAGCAAAGAGAAAAGAAAACAAAAGTACATTACTATGGAGTATTCCTTCCTCCTCCCCAACCAGGCCATCATCAGAGCGTATTTAATTGCTAATCCTCCCTTTCTCCTCTCTCAGCTCTCTACTTAAAGCCAGCACAAAGGGAGCCCTCCTGAAAGAAAAGATGCTGGTAGAAAGAGCAGAAATCACATAGTAGAATAAATCAGCGCCCTTTCACTCTCCGTTACACACACACACGTGCCCCGTGGTGCACCACAAAAATTTGGAAGCTCAAGGCTGATGGTAGAAACATCCAGCAGTCCTGCTGTTTGCACTGCCAACTTTGACCCAATGGTGTATTTGCTATCTGAGAAGACAGGACTGGAGAAGGATTATGATCCTGCTCTTCTGGATGAAGGACTGAAGCCTAGAGAAGGTCAGGGACCTGCCTACAGGGACAGGTCCAGATGGACGCTGAGCTCTTCTGCAATCCTTGAAGTTTGCCAGGAAGAAGCCAGCTCTGGTCTGACATTAACATCCTTTCAGGGAGACTTTGGTCCAGAATGGGCCTGTTTGAACTGGCTCTCTGTGGCTTCCAGATCAAAGCTGCCTCATGCCAGCCCAGCTTGGAGCACAGACATAGGAGTTTGTGGCGTGCCAGCCTTCAGTCCCATCTACAAAGGGCATGCAACTGAGCACAGAGCAAACTGAGCACCAGGTCCCCACCCTCCCCTGGGTTCTCACCATAAGGCTGCTCTCCATCCACTGCACAGCCAACAAAACATTGTCTACAAGAGAGATACAGCTTCCCTGGGCATCTCAGATGACTGAGGAGAAAGGGGTGGCCTAACTGTAAGCAGCAATGAAGTCTAAAGGATCGTGTAGTAGGAAAACTAACAAACCAGGGACCAGCCTGGTGACTTTCCAAAGACAGGGAAGAGGGCTTCATTACACCACTCAGTCTCTTAAAGCCCCCCAGGTTTTAACAAGGGTGGTGGCAGCAGGATGGGGTTCAAACAGCTTCTGTAATTTGGTGACCACATCACCAAGCCCCATCCTCATGCCATGGAAACACATTTTCCTACTCAACACATCCATCTCTTCCCTGTTCCTTCACTTTTCCATGGCTGTTTCTGTACCAAGAACAGCTTTGGACCTTTCTGGCCCCACAAATTATATGGGAGATGGAGTCCTACCAGCTCAGGTCTCTCAAGCCAAGGTCCTTGATGAGTGCTGACTGCATAACCCTCGTTACTGGTGGTCAGGTTGAGGAACACAAGTTCTTTCTTGAGGAACACAAGTCCTTCCTCCCTCTATCCCTCTTTAACATCCAGATCAGAATTTGACAAAAATGTTCTTGAAGGACACAAGCCAAACCCCAGCTCCCCTCCTGCAGGCCAGTGTCCTATCACACCTTTCCCACAGAGTGACCTTGCTGAAATCAAGGGGTGTAACTAGCTGAGCAAAGGTGATGACAGCCAACCCTGTGCAAGTTAAAAATCACTGTCTGCAGATCCCAGCAGGAAGGAAGATGTGGCAGAGACATGGGTCTGGATTCACAGCTTTTTCAAAGCTGTGCAACTCTGCTAACGTCAGTGGAAGTGAAAAATTCCCTTCAAGAAATAATAAGGAGAATAAATCCTGTCTTCTTTTGACCTGTAGGCTGATTAGATCTGATAGTGGAAAGGCTAAGTCCGGGCTTGTGGAGCATCCACCACTTTTATGCCACCCCAAATATTTCAGAATTCTCCCAGCAGCCAGAATTTCAAAGCTGTTGTATGATCAACTTCACCTCCTGCTGCCCTCCCCGCAGCAGCCGCCGCGGGCACTGGGTAGATGACGGACAAAGGTCATTTCACATTTACTTTAGGCCTGTTTACCCTGCTCTGCTTTCCCTTTCTGGTCAAGCAAATATTTAATAAAATCAAGCTTATGCTGCAGAGTTTGCAAGATTGTCTCGCTTCGCTCCGCAGGGAGAGGCAGGCTGGGCACGTAGGCTTTTAATAACCTTTATTATGATAGATGGAGCGGTGATGGGAGGAGCTCTCCTGGCACAACCATTCCTCTTTCAAAAGAGGCCATCCTTGAGAGAGCAGCAGCAGAAGAAAGCTGTCCCTGCTGGAGGCCTGTGTTCAGCAACATCACGTGGTGACCCTGAAAACCAGCTCCCGTCACTTCTGAGTTATGATCCATATTTCTAACAGACACCGGTTTGATTGGGCACTAGACAGATCTAGGGAGAAATTATTCTTTTCAAGTGCTAAAAAGACATCTATTTTACACCTGTATTTTACCATATTTGGCTACTTTTAGCCATGTGGAGTCAGCATAGCTTCAGGACAGGGAAATAGGAACTGTTCTGACCCAGAGACTAAAGAGGTAATGAACAGCCCCTCTTCTGCAACAAGAAGGGACCTTATTGTGGCCTTCCAGTACCTTAAGGGGCCTACAAGAAAGCTGGGGAGGGACTTTTTAGGATGTTGAGTTGTGATAGGACTGGGGGGAATGGATCAAAACTAGAGGTGGGGAGATTCAAATTAGATGTTAGGAAGAAGTTCTTCCCCATGAGGGTGGGGAGACACTGGCACAGGTTGTCCAGAGAGGTGCTGGAAGCCCCATCCCTGGACATTTTGAAGGCCAGGTTGCATGGGGCTTTGAGCAACCTGCTCTAGTGGGAGGTGTCCCTGCCCATGGCAGAGGGGTTGGAACTGAATGATCTTTAAGGTCCCTTCCAGCCCTGACGATTCTATGATTCTAAGAGCCATCTGCCCAAAGGTCATCACATCACCCAAGAGCAGTTGCAATAACAGGAGGAAATCTGTCCATTAAAATAAGTGGCTAACTCTACACAAGAGGAGATGCGCTCCAGATGTGACATCTTTGAGGCCCAAGCAGGTGAGAACCGTGACTGACTTTGAGATGAGACTGTCACTTATAGAGGAAGAAGATGGTGAGTGGAACCTTACTCCCAGCAAAGACAGCAAATTTCATCTGGAAGCCAGAGAGACCTCACTGAGAAACTCCAGGAATGAGGAGTCCCTTTTGCAGCAGACAAGGGTGCTTCAAAAATAATGAACCTCATGGGAGAAGACGCTCACCTGCAGAGGAGAGAGCATCAACAGTTTGCCAGCACCTTTCACAAAGTCCTGTAGTGATAGGATGAAGGGTAATGGCTTTAAACTAGAAGATGGGAGATTTAGATTGGAAATTAGAAGGAAATTCTTTACCCTGAGTGGTGAGACACTGGAACAGGTTGCCCAGGGAATCTGTGGATGCTCCATCCCTGGAGGTGTTCAAGGCAAGTTGGATGAGGCTTTGAGCAACCTGGTCTAGTGGGAGGTGTCCCTGCCATGGTAGTGGGGTTGGAATGAGATGATCTTTGAGGTCTCTTCCAACCCAAACCATTCTGATTCTATGATAGCCACCAAGCAAGCACAGGAGCAGCCTTTCGGGACAAAGCAGAGAGTGCAGGAGCCTGGGGCTAGCTTGCCATCTTCCATCAGCCATCTGAGGGACCCTAGGAGCAGGGTTTTCTCTCTGTACTCTGCTGGCCCTCACTCAGGATCACAGAATTGTCTGGATTGGAAAAGACCTTTAAGATCATTGAATCATAGAGTCCAATCATTAACCTAACACTGACAAGTCCTCAACTAAACCATATCACTCAGCACTATGTCTATAAGCCTTTTAAATCCCTTCAGGGATGGGGACTCCATCACTGCCCTGGACAACCCATTTCAATGCCTGACAACCCTTTCTGTGAAGAAATTCTTCCTAATATCCCACCTAAACTTCCCTCGGTGCAACTTGTGGCCATTTCCTCTTGTCCTTCTCTCCCATCTGCTCATGTTGTTTGCCCTGCACCCTCTGTCCTGGATTGAGCCTCTAAGGGCTATAATTTGGCTTAATTAATAAATAACAGCAGATGGTAGAGGCAAGGACGACTGGATGTTTGGCTTGAGGAATAAGGGTTTAGAAGGCAGGGAACAGAGCCTCAGAGGGTGCACCAAGGAGAAGGGGGTTATCTATGTCTTTTTATTCTCCACGTCTGGATAGCAGATATCACAGCAGCTGGGAAGACAAATGATGCAGTGCCATAGACATGCCCAGTCTCTTTGGCTGCTCACTCTACAAGAGAGTAATTATGTTATAAGAAAAAAGCAAATAAACAAAAGGCCACAGTGAGGTCTGGGCTTAGGCTTTGAGCTGGGTATTTCCAAAATAAACCCAAACCACCTTCCCACAACAGCCAGGCTCATTTGTCTTTTCCCTCAGAGATGTGGTCAGTAGCAATGCCATGACCCACCACGTAGGGCTCCTGTGTGAGACCAGCCTGGCCTTTGACGTGGCTCCTACCACAACAGCCTCTTCACTAGAACGGTCAAGGTCCCTGAGAAGGTCACAGAGCCTCTACAGCCCCAAGGATCTGGAGGGAAAGACCTTTGGTAGAAAGCAGCCCTGCTTTTCCTCCCTCTGTCAGGAACAGCTGCCTCCTCCCTGCTCTGCTGCATCCTTCACATGCAGTGGTGGAACTGAGGAGATGCCACAGGTCACAATGACCTTCTCCTCAAGACTGGATCTCCTGGGTGAGTCTCCTCATCACCTCACAGCCAAGACACCGCCTACCTCCTTCTCTGACCATGGTTAGGCTGTGGTGCCACACAACCTTCATGACATGCAGCAAACTCACAGCAACAAATCATTCTTTTTTTTTCAGAGCTGGGCCTACATCAGACTTGAACCTAGTCTGGACATGAGATTGAAGAAGAGGAAGCCGCCTTGCAAATCCAGCTGTTTCATACAAGGTTCCATCCATGATCAGAGGAAGGTCTGAGAGTCAGCTCCCACAGAAGGTCTCACACCACCCTCTTGCCTGGGGAACTGGTATCTCAACTCTATGACTTACAAGTAACACATTCCCCATAAGACCCCTTGAATTAATGGGCTTGATGGGGCTCTGAGCAGCCTAACCTAGGTAGAGGTGTCCCTACTTGTGTAGGGAGGTTGGACAAGATGACCTCTAGAGGTCCCTTCCAGTCTGAAATATTCTATGATTCTATGATTCTAATTCACACAGTTTGGTTTAAGGTCTGTTTTCCTCCTGAAGGACAGCAAGTTATGATGTTACCCTACAGTGTGGTTACTTTTTTACTCTTATTGACCATTCCCAGAAAAAATTGGAGACCACTGGGTTAGAAGATGCAGCTTGGTTCTGCTCAGGGCTCTCCAGGACACAATCTCAAGACTCTACAACATGCAAACCTAAGATACGTAGATGAGACCCTGGACAAGAAAAAAATGGATGCAAAAAAAGCCCAAGAGGAAGAAACTTTCCTACCTTAACTCAGCTGAGGGCTGTTATTAGATAAGAAAGGTGGGAATGGTGAGTAGATCCTCAAAATGCAGCAGGTTTCAAGGGGACAAAGTCAAGAAGGATGCACTAAGGCTGAGGAAGTAGGAATAAAGCAGGAATGAAGAGGATACAAAGGACTCATCTGTGAATTGAGAGGGAGGGAAGGACTTGGAAGGAAGTGTACAGGGAGAAGGGAAAGAGGGTTGGAGGATTCAGTGTTGACTGACAATCTCACAAAAGCCATGATCATGTCCCTGTGCTAGAGACTGGCATAAACCCACCCCACTGCAATGAGAGCTCCTGAAAGGAGCATGTCACTGGGTGAACATGGGAGACGACAGCATCTCCCTGTTGGCTCACACAGACATAACCCTCCTTCCATCAAAGGTGGCAGACAGATTCACATCACCAGGTCCCCTGCCACAGCCAGAGTTGGCAGCAGGGACACTGCAAGGTCAGTGGCAAGAGGAGTTACCTGGCTGCAAGAAGCCATGGGAGAAAACTCACCCCAGGTCCAGCTCCAGCCAGGGCTTCAGAGCAAAAGTACATGTTAAAATTCAGAGTAAGATCAAAACAAGCTGAAAAAGAGCAGTGAGAGGAGCAGAGAATCCACCACAGCAGGTCCAACACCACCCCAGGGTCTCAATGGCTGGAGGGATGGGCTCAGTGAGCCCTGGCTAGGAGCAAGCCAACAGTGCCCAAGGTTACAGGGCAATGCCAACAGCACAGGCTGGGTGGTAATGAAGCCCAGCACTTCTCAGGCTCCTCTGTTTACTCCACTCAGGCAGGGCTGTTCACTTCCCAGGATGCTGACGAGGCAGACGCCGGGGATGGAGCCAGCACAGGGTGATCCAGCACCAAGTGCAGCTTCACAATCCCTTTAATCTCAGCTACACATTTATTTTTTTTTCCCCTGGCTTCCTATAATAAACCCTGATTACCATGGAGAGAAGCTTTTCTTCGGGAGCCGACGGGGTAAGAAAACTCATAGACATTGTCAACAGCTTCCCCAACAAAGACCAGCTTCTAACTTCAGCTAAATCCTTTCTGCCTGAACTTACAACCTGCCCAATGCTTGACCAAAACTGAAGGCAAGTCTCTCTTTGAGGGCATCTCATGCCAGGCCATCTTTTCTTTGGAGCTCACAGCTTGTCCCAAATAAAGAGGTTTATTTCAGGAGTGGTTTGTTTACAAGGCATGTTTGTGGTCACACAGATTATTCCATTCAGGCACTCAGATGGTGCCCATCACCTTGTTACCTGTGCATCTGCCAGGAGCCTATTAAGTGATGGGATTAACACTTGCCATGAGCAGAACTTTCTTCTTTCATTTCCTGATTCCCCTGTGTGATAAAACTGCATGTGGATGGTGCCTCTGCCTGCATTTCAGACTTGGTTTCCTACCAGCCAAAGCAGGTCAGTGCTCCTTTGTGCTTGGGAGGGAGAGCTTGGGTAATGGTTTCTCAGTTCCTCCAGGAATTTGCTACACAGAGACTCAAAGGGAAGAACACAAATATTCAGTGTCACAGAAACAAGAATGGAGTTTTGAGGTCATGGAAATAACCTACAAACCCAGAGACTGGAGTGAAACTCTTTTCTGGGGCAGACTTGCCCATGAGTCTCCACAGGTGAGTAACCTCCACAATGCCAGTAACAGTATTTCCCAGTCTCCTGAAAATACTGAGAAAGCTTTTTTTTTTCCTTATCACATTAACTGGGGAAATGGAAATCCCCAAACTATTGCAGCAAGAGCACCCAAGGCCATTGATTTTAAGCAAACTATGTCACAACAGTGTCTAACTTTGTTGATCCTACTGCAAGGAATGTGTATATGAGACCACACAGGTCCAAAGCACTGAGAAAAGTTAAGAATTGCCAAAAGCCAGAGTGTCTGGTTGACTGTTGTTTCAAGTCTCATTCTTGCACACAACAAAGCTCCTGGAACTCTGTTCTCCCCACTACAAGGTGTTTCTCTACTGTATTTCACTGAAGTGAAGCTCTCATGGGGTTGGTAGGGCCAAGCTGGCCAAGAAATCAGAAGACATTTCACAGGTGAGGAGACCCTGATCAGCTCTAGACATGAAGAGGAATAAACACAGCCTCTGCCACAAAAGGAATGATGAATATTGAAAAGAAAATGAACTGGGTTTCATCCCAGCACATCTCCCCAGATTGTATATCAATTAGAGCATTTTAGGACAGCCTTGAGGAAAACAGGAGTTTCCTTCCTCAGAACTCAAGCTTATTCCTCACAAATTCCCTTCAAGGCTTTGGGGGCCTCTCAAGAGTACCCAAATAAAGTCTTCAGATTTTCTGCACCTGGTTCAGATGGGAGATCTGAAACACTTTTTTTGATCTTCCAACAACCAGGAAGGGGCTCTGACCCCAGCTTTCTCCTTGAGTCAGCAGGCAGCTATTTTCTTGTTGGCTGAGGCTGTACAGCACAGTTTATGTTGCATTGAATGCCAGTGGGTGGATGTTTCCCCCTGCTTCACAATCTTGGGAAGATCTGTGAGACACGAGTCCTCTCTCCCAGGCTGAAGTCTTGTCATTAGCACTGTATAAATCCAGGGAGAGCCAAATCTTGTAAGATAGAGACCATACTTCAGCTGTCTCCCAAAAGCCTGGCAGAGGAGTAACTCCTTATTCACAGTGACTTTGTGATCACCAGCTACTCCACCCTCAAGATCTACAGGAGGCAACAGCAAGGATAAGACATGGAACCCAAAGGAAAAAACAAAGCCTTTAGACCTTGATCTACTGGTTCTTGGAGCACTGAAATCTCTATTTGGAGGAGGGGAACCACTTGCAAAGAAGCCAGGAGAGAATCCCCTGTCTTCAAAGTCTGAGATTTCACTACATATTCAAAAGGCAGCTGGAGCAGAGCAGCCTGAGAGACACCAGGTAAAAGCAACAGGACTGGGAAAATCAGAGATGATACTGAAATAAGGAATAAGGTTTGGAAATAAAGCTTCAGAGAGATGTAAAACTGGGATTTGCTGCATGGGATCAGCCTATCTGCCAACCAGATCAGCTTCAGTTACTGGTGTCCACTACTTGATGATTCAGAGAGTATGAGAAGACCTGACCTAGTTAGAGATGTCCCTGCTTATTGTAGAGAGGTTGGACCTTTGGAGGCCTCTTCCAACCCAAACCATTCTATGATTCTCTGAAATGAAGTGTACAACTGGCCAGCCCAGTGTGATTAATGCAGAGAGCAACTGGGTACTCACAGAGATGTGGGATCCTTTAGAGTGAGGACCATTAATCCTGCAACTACACCAAACCTTATGGTCAGAAATAGGTTGAACACACAGCAGGGGTAGGAACATACAGAAAATGTTGTTAACAATACTGTATGACTGGGAGCGAAGAGATAGAGGTGTGATGATTTCTCCTGAGTGATGCAGGGTTTGCAGATTTGCAGCAGAGGTGAGAACAGAGTCTCCCTTTATGCTTTATTCAGCACAAAATTTCCTCCTTTCATTTATGGCAGGTATCCAAGTCATTTTGGAGCAGTGACCACTGGCCATGGACAGAGGCAGCAAAAAAGATCTGACACAGCAAATCCTTCATCATCAGCTTCCCACATGAGTGGCTAAAGAGAGCAGATGAGCAAGTACAGACCCTTAAAACAGGGGTGGCTGGACCATCTCAAATCATAGCCAGATCTTGAGTGCAACACAGACATCACCCCTAGCAGGAAGGAGTAGTGCTGACTGGCATTTGCTCTCCCAAACCTAAAGGAAAGCTTCAGTTCACTGCAGCCATCAGCAGTATTTTTATAGTGACATCTGCACTGGAGATTATGAGGAAAAAAAAAATAAAATATTAGACATCTTGTTTCTTCTTCTCTGCACTTTCTAATTCTGACCAAATTCCTAAATGTTTCTGGGTGGGTCTTCATGCACCTATGAATATCCTGGGCAGACACATGCCATTTATTTTAGCACTCTGCCTTTTATGTGACAGCTCTTCCAGCAACTGGCCTCTGTCTTGCAGACCTTGAGGAGGTCAGATGAGGGACAGTCTTTTTCCATGTTTCTGTAACACCTAGGGGCAGTTAGGTCCCAATCTAGTTTGTTCACAACTATATCAACTGAAGTAAACTATTTCTGCTGGCTCCACAGGCTTGAAAAAGAGAACTTTAAGAGATGACAGAAGTCCATATTTTGGCCCCAAAGTTCACCAGCCCCAAATTCCAGGCATCTTCTATAGACAGGAGATTGCTACAGAGCACAATCTGGTCTTTACTTGGCCTTCTCTTTCAAATATGATTAAAACTGCATTAAAAATTGTTTAGAACTTCTAACCATTCTGGCATAAAAGTACTCTTTGTCAAGTTCAAAACGAAACAGGGCTCAGTGGAGCTGCTGTGCTCAGAGTGAGACTCCCTCTGAGAAAAAACACCCAAGATCAGACCAAATGAGATGTCTTCTTCAGAGGCCTCCCCCACAGAGTGCTTTGGCAAAAACCTTCTGTCCCCACTTGACTTGGGTTTTTTTAACAGGCTGAAGGGCAGTTGAGATGCCACCCAATCCAAAAGGCAAAGGAAGAGACAAGGCTCTGATGGAGAGCCCTGTGCTTGCAGGAGCAGAGACATCCAGCTGAGACACAATTTCAAGCCCAGCAGCAGCAAGGGGGATTGACTCTCCTCATTCTGCTGATAGCTGTAATGAAGCACTGTGGACACAGCCCTGATAAGCAGCAGCTTTGTGAGCATTTCAGGGAGGAAAAAAGAAAAGATAAAGCCAGTCTGACATCTATCCCACCACAGTCCCATGATGTCCCATTTTATAGACAACACAGGAAGACCATAACAGGTACTTTCAGCAGAGAATCAGCAGCAAAACTCAAGCTCCTTCCAAAAGGAGGTTCTGTTGTCCCAAGTAACAAGTGACAGGACAAGAGGAAAGGGCCTCAAGTTGTACTAGGGGAGACTTAGGTTGGATATTAGGAAAAATTTCTTCCCCACAAGGGTTGTTGTGGGCTGTGCCAGGCTGCCCAGGGCAGTGGTGGAGTCCCCATCCCTGGAGTGGTTTCAAAGCTGTGGAGATGTGGTGCTGAGGTACATGGTTTAGTGGTGACCTGGCCTGGGTTAATAGTTGGACTCAATGATCTTAAAGGTCTCCTCCAACCAAAATGATTCTATGAAGAAAATACCTGGATAAACTATTACCAACTTGCTATTCATTTTCTTTTCTAGTGCCTGTCACTGCAAAGCAGAGGACGAGCCCAGCAGCTGCCAACACACACAAAGGCCAATGGGAAGTTATTCTTAGAGCCCTGCCTGGCTGTTGCTGCAGGATAACTAGCTCCACATCATGCCTGACAGTCTGAAGATACTGCTGAGCTAGACAGGACACCAATGGCCAGGATCAGATCCAGCTGAGAGACAGAATTATGTTAATACAGGTAAAAACATAATCACAGGTTATGTTTGTTAACGGGAAGATTAGAAGAGAGCTGATGTTGTGCACACAGAGAGGCTGTGTTTGCGAGGAGATACACAAACCCATCCTGTGCAGCATACAGACACACTTATTTTTGCACAAAATTATGCAACTCCCAGTGCAGGGCAGTGTGTGCATGCATAATTACACTGAGCATTAGCAGCAACACCTCTAGCTCAGGTTGTCTGACATGTTCTGCACGAAGACTCAGTTTTAAGGTCCTCATTACTTTGACAGACCTGAACCACTGCGGGGACCATTTCCTCAGCTCAGTGTCTGCCTCAGGCTAACATCGCCGTGGAAAGTTGCATTCAGAGTGGCTTGGCCAATTCTGAGGACTAAATTAGGAGAAAAGTTTTTGCAAGTTACTGGGTTTCATTTTTTTTTTTCTGTGGTTCACCTTCTTTCCACTCTTACTGAAAAGCTTCCATGCTTTGGAGTTGGTTGTAAAAACTGTGAGGGTCTTCCCCTGCTGCCACGAGGATCATAGAATCAGTAAGGTTGGAAAAGACCCCTAGGATCAAGTCCAATTTTCATCCCAGCATCTCCCTGACCTAACTAAATCCCTGTATTATTCTTGAGTAGCCTACTCCTTCTTGGTAGACTCTTTTTTCTCCTAAGTCCCAGCAAAAGCTCCCTGTTCAGCCAGGCCAGCCTTTCTGCCCACCAGTTTGTCTTGTAGCACACAGAGACAGCTGCTCCTGTGCCTTTAAGACTTCCTTCTTGAACAATGTCCAGGCCACCTGGGCCCCTTTGCCTTTTAGGACAGTCTCCCAAGGAANGACCAATGTCCAGTCCACCTGGGCCCCTTTGCCTTTTAGGACAGTCTCCCAAGGAACTTCCTCAACCAGTGTCCTAAACAGGCCAAATTCTGCCCTTTGCAACTCCATGGTCCTGGTTTTGCTGCCCCTCCTCCTGACTTTGTCTAGAAACAAAAACTCTTTATCATTTCATGGCCTCTAAGCCCAAGATGGCCACCGACCACAACTCCCACTAGTCCTTCTCTGTTAGTAAGGAGAAGGCCTAGGAAGGCAGCACCCCTGGTGGGCTCATTTAACAGCACAAAGCTCCCTGTGATCAAAGCACCCAAAATTCTATCTGTAGCACCAGCCTCTAAGCCACATGTTGAACAAATGGGTTTTCTCCTTCTCTCCAGATTCCTCCCTGTAACTAGACTGACTAGAAAACAACCCGTGTACCCGAGCCATTGAAAGATCTCCCCAGTGCCCTGAAGTCCTTTTTATTGCCTTCAAACTCATCTCAGTTTCAACACTACCAGCCTGAATAACCAGTAGCAGATAACAGTCCAATGGCTGTACCAGACTGGAGAGTTTATGAGTGATATCCCTGACCCAGGCCCAGGGAGGCAGCAGATTCCCTGTGCTGTGGGTCTGGCCGGCATATGAGGCCCTCCCCTCCCTCAGAAGGGAATCACCCACTACAATTCTTTTTCTTTTTTAATAGAATTAGTCCTGATGGGGGGGGGGAAGACTGACTCACCTTGGGCAACTCTCCCGATGGAGCGAGTGAGGCCGGGAGGGGACTCTCCGGCCTGGTAATAGGGGAGGGCTCCTCTGCCTCTAGCGGAGCCTCCACCTGCTGCCGCTGCCTCAGCGGTGGCAGAGCTTGACTCCATCAACCCATCTCCCTCTCACACTCCCTCTCAGTCCTCAGCCTTTCCACCTCCTCCTCCAGCTCAGACACCAGCACGAGCGGATCCTTCACCTGCTCGCAGCCAACACAGGCGTCGGCACCGTCACCCTCCGCTGCGAGCGCCCGGCCCCGGCACTCTCTGCACAGACCTGGGGACCGCCTGTTTGCCCGGGACCTGTGGCTGGGTCGCCACATCCCTTCTGGTAACGGCTTTTGCCCGGGTGCCGACCAGAGCTGCCCCTTTGCCCGGGGTCTCTCCGCACTCAGGGCTCTTCCCTCGCCCTCAGGGGCTCTTCAGGGCTGCGGCTCCGCCCACACCCCGGCCCCGCTCTCGCGAGAGCTGCGGCTCCGTCACGTGCTCCGCTGCCCGCGTGTCTGAGGGCCCGGGACACCTCGTGACCTGCCCAGACCTCGTGACCTGCCGGGATCTGTCGAGACCTTCCGAGACCTGCCGGGATCTGCCGAAGGACGGAGTGGCTCCGAAGGGCCGCTCTCGGTGACTGAATCATTAAGGTTAGAAAAGACCTCCAGGATCATCAAGTCCAACCTTCATCCCAACATCTCCCTGACCCCTAGACCATGTCTCAAAGCGCCACATCTACTTGTCTGTTGAACCCCTCCAGGGATGGTGACTCCACCACCTCCCTGGGCAGCCTGCTCCAGTGCCTGACCACTCTTTCAGTAAAGAACTTCTTCCTAATATCCAATCTAAACCTCCCCTGGTGCATCTTGAGGCCATCACCTCTTGTCCTGCCATTAGTTCCTTGGGAGAAGAGCCCAACACCAGCCTCAAAGTCCTGGAAGTCTGTCTGAATTTCACCAAGTGACAGTCTAATAGCACGTAAAGATTGTGCCATTCCCAGTGCTCCCAGGATGGATCGGGCAGTGCTTGGACAATCACCACAGGAAGAGTAGAACATGCTCAACACCAGGGATGAAGGGACTGAGCAAGTTTTCCCCACACTTGTTTGCTGTGTCAGCTGGAGGCTGTTGGTGCTAAGCTCTGCTGCTGAGGAAAACCCAGCTCTGCTCCCTGATGGACTTAACACAGCAGCTCGGCTTAATTAACCCCATCGGAGAGGGAAAGAGGAGGATGCTCCAAGAGAAGGGAGGGAAGGCTGAGAAGTGGAGGACGGGGAGAAAACTGGGCAGAGAGTGGGAAATGTGGGCAGATTGCAGATCTCTGCGAGTTCTGTAACCACTGAAACATCCCCTCCTCATGAATGGGGCATTGATCCCGCAGCCCCTGACCTCCTCATTCCCCATAGATGGGCTTCCTCCAGCTGCTGACAAATCTGGAGGTCAGATCAGTTACGGAAGGTTAAAGTTCTGGGGAGCCATTTCCATTTTTGCCTTGCTCAAGAGATTAGAAAACACACAGCAAACCAAAAAAAATGCCCCTGTAGAAAGGAAGAAAATTAAGGAAGGCAAAAAAAAGAGCAAGTAGTTGCTGCACAATTGCAGACTTATCCAGCAGCTTCCCTAACCCTTCTGTGTGCATTGAGAAGAGATTGCAGGAGGTCTTCCTGAGCAGAGGACAACACTACCCCCTTCCAATTCCTTCTTAACATCAAGCCTGGGGTGAGTTACCAAATTATGAGTCTTCATAGAATCAGGAGCAGCAGTTCTTATTTACAGACTGTTCCCATATATGTTAAAAGCACATGAATGACATGGGAGGATGGGGAAGTCCAACCGTAGTTCACACCAGCACATCACACCTTGTTCTGCCCAGTAAAATAACACATTGCCACTTGCAAGGGCAGCCAGCAGCTCTAACCAAGGAGTTCCTACTAAAAGCACATCCCTACCTCCAGAAGTTTTGGTCTAGAAACACCTCAGGGAGACAGAGGTCCAGGGAGGTGAAGGCTTGGCCAAGGTCACCAGCGTTATTAATATAGGCTGGCAGAGGACATGCTAGAGATGTCTGCTTATTGTACAGGGGTTGGACTAGATGACCTTTAGAGGTCCCTTCTAACCCAATACATTCTATGATTCTAGTATCAGCATGGCTGAGGCAGAAATACAGCCCATGGGTTTAATCCTCAGCTCAGTGCCATAGTAACAAGTGTCCAGCAAAGCCACATGTGCAGCACCAAGAGAACCTCCTTTATAGCTGATTTTCTTTATTATTATCTCCTTTGGTACCCATTTTAGGAACACAGCCCTACCCTAAATGCTCCTAAAGAGCAGTAAATTCCCATCAGTCTTCAACCCGTCCACTCTGCAGCACTTTGGCAGCATCAGCAGAATAGGTGCATTATACACCCGAGTGTCATCCCTGAAGCTACTTTAAATAGTTCAGTGGTCACCACGTTCAGCTGTGACTCTGCATGGATGCATCCAGGGCATCCTGAAATGATACAGCACAGAGTCCTGTGGCTGGCACCCAGCCCATAGAGCCAAGAGGAGGAAGGAAGGTGTCTGCTCCAGCTACTCCACTGCTAAAGCTTTCTGCAATTTATAAATGTGCTTCCCCACACCAACAAACCTCGAGAGGAGACACTGCCAGGCAAAAATCTCTCTTTCATAGAATCATAGAATGTATTGGGTCAGAAGGGACCTCCAAAGGTCATCTAGTCCAACCTCCCTACAATAAGCAGGGACATTTCTAAGTCAGGTTGCTCAGAGCCCCATCAAGCCTGACCTTGGATGTCTCCAGGGATGGGGCCTCCACCACCTCTCTGGGCAACCTGATCTGACCTTCCATAAATACCATCTCTGGGCCAGACTCTGGGACATGGATGGAAGCTGCAGGTTCTCTGCACTTTGCAGGACCTGACCTTTCATTTGCACAAACACCTGCCTGGGGCTATCAACAAATCACCCAATCACCCTAGAGCAGCCACATGGAGGGTGATGCAGTTGTTTTAGCCATTTGCACAGCCTCATAACTGCAGACCCATCATCACAAAGCTTTAGCTGTGTTGGAAGGTGTCACAGAGAAAACCCAGCACCAGAAACAGGCAACTGAGCCCATTCAGTCTGCAAAAGGGATTTGCAATAACCAGTGGTTGCAGATCTGGGCCGTACTACCCAGAAGAAAGTTGCTTGTTTGCTTAGAGTCAACTACAAGCAAAATGTCACCCCAAACTCTAATTTAATCCAGATCCAAACACCATCTGCTTTATTCATCTCAGCCTCATGCGGTCTAAGGGCATCTGTGTCTGAGACAAGGGGCGTTTTTAATGGGAGGGCGTGGGAAGGTCATCTCTGCTCATAAAATGCTGCTCATTAGAAATGGAGGCCTTGATAGCACAGGTTCTAAGACCTGAAGAAACACTACAGAACAGATGCACAGGTGCTGAAAGAGTAAGACCCACAGAAGACTCTTTCCAGTGTGTGTTCCAGCCCCCTAAGCTGCATTGCAGAGGGCAAGCCTGCCCTCATTGTCCCACTGCTTCCAGCCATATGAGGTAGGATCTTCTCCACAGCTTGTGGAGGGCATCATGATCTAGTGGAAGGTCTCCCTGCCCATGGCAGGAGGGGTTGGAACTAGATGGAGAAGAGAAGGCTGAGAGGAGACCTCATTGCTCTCTACAACTACCTACAGGGAGGTTGTGGCGAGGCTGGTGTTGGTCTCTTCTCCCAAGTAACTAATGACAGGACAAGAGGTGATGGCCTCAAGTTGCACCAGGGGAGGTTTAGGTTGGATAGTAGGAAAAATGCCTTTACTGAAAGCATGATCAAGCATTGGAACAGGCTGCCCAGGGAGGTGGTGGAGTCACCATCCCTGGAAGGGTTCAAAGAACAAGTAGATGTGTCACTTCAGGACATGGTCTAGGGGTCAGGGTGATGTTGGGATGAAGGTTGGACTCGATGATCTTTAGAGGTCTTTTCCAACCTTAATGATTAGATGATCTTTAAGATCCTTTCCATCCCAAATCATTCTGTGATTCCATGATCATCTGTGCTCCAGTCCCCAGGGGCCTTGGGTAAGGGGTTGGAGTTTGCAGGGCCCTGTCCTGGCTCCTGCGTGGCTGGGACACGCAGCTTGAGGCCAGCTGAGGCAGCTTGGGTGGCTGCAGATGGATTTTAATGACGTGAGGCATGCACTCAGACAGGAGGCTGGGCTGAAATTTGCCCTCACTTCAAAAGTTAAAGCCTGTAAATCTTTTGCTTTGACTAGAGGGAAAAGAAAGGGGAGGAGGGAAAGGGAAATGAAGTTTGAGTTGTTGGTGGTGATGTTCAGCTGAATACAACATCGGTTTGTACTGGTCACTGCTGAGCTTATTGGGACAGATAGGGAAGCACCTCCAGACACCAGTTCTGGGCTTATTTAGATTCATTTAGGTTGGAAAAGACCTTTAAAATCATTAAGTCGAACTGTAATCCTAGCACAGTCAAGTCCACCACTAAACCATGTCCCTCAGCACCACATCTACACAGCTTTTAAATACCTCCAGGGATGATGACTCAACCACATCCCTGGGTAGCCCTTGACAACCCTTTTTGTGAAGAAATTTTCCCTAAAGTCCAACCTAAAGCTCCCCTGGTGCAACTTGAGGCCATTTCCTCTTGTCCTGTCTTTTTTTAAACTTAATAAAACAAAAGCATAGTGCTAAGTAGAGACACAGACTTCTCCAAAATGAGCCCATCTAGTGACTCCCTTTGCCAGACGGACCCTTGCTAAGTCAACAAACACACTCAGGACTTGCCACATGGACCAAACCACACCACAACAAGTCCATGGTCACAGCTCAACACCACGGGCACATCAGACACCGACCCATCAAATAGGAAATCCCCATGGGCTGCCCACAGCTCACAGCCTCCAGGATAGAAATCACAGCAGCACACACAGGTGTAAAAATGCTCTTGCCATTCAACGGGTTATTAATAACCAGATATTTCTCCTCTGCAGCCATCTGCATCCCACACACCCCCACAAATCCGACTCTTTCCTCTTCCAGCTCCACCACTCCCTCATTCAGGGCAGATAATTCCCTTTTTTGCTTTCCCTTCAAGCCGTGCACGGAGGTAAAGCTCAACAGGCAGTTTCTCTTGTACAGTCCATGCAGACTTAACGTTGTGCCAAGCACCACGAACTCAGAACAGAGATTTTTTTTTCTACCAAGGTGCCAGAAATAATACAAATAAACTCTTCTTCTCCCTCCCTGGCTTTATATCTCCAGCTCCCACACATCACTACCAGCGGGGCTTTAAAACTAAAACAGACTGGGTCTACGTGGCTTGAATTTATTCTGGAAATTTATCTCTCCTTGCTGAAAGCTCTGTGTTTGCTTGATCTTCCTGCCTTCCAAGTCCTACAAGTGCCACATGTTGCACAGCTGGATTCCTGACAGAGAAAGAAAACAGGAGGGAAGAGAGAGGAGATTATATATATATATATACACAAATGCAATGGCCAAGGTTTTCAAAAGTTGCCTGTGAACTTCAGCAAAGTAGCTTCAGATATCTCCAAGGGACCTGTGCGCAGGAAACGCGGAGCTCTTGAGCTTCCAAAAATCTGCAGGAGAGGAAGGAAAAGGAAACAGGAGGCTCTGAAGGACTCTGGAGGTTCTAAAGATGCTCAAGACCTGCTCTCGCAGGAAAGGATTTGGTGAAAAAGCTGCAACAGGGAAGGCTGGAGATAAGACAGCCAGGAGGAAGAAAGGTAGATCTGTGTGATGGTAAGGGAAATGCTGACAACTTGTAATTCTCAAAGTTGCTGGGGTATGACTACTAAAATAATAATAATGTGTTTGTCCAGCTCCAGGAGAATTTGGTGAAGCACTGGACCAGGCTGCCCAGGGAGGGGGTGGAGTCACCATCCCTGGAGGTGTTCAAAGAGCAAGTACATGTGGCACTTCAGGACATGGTCTAGAGGTCATGGTAGTGTTGGACAAAGGTTGGACTTGATGATCCTATAGGTCTTTTCCAACCTAAATGATTCTATGATTCTATTCTATGATTCTGTGATTCTATGTTCACCCTCAGCAGCAGTAACAGGGGAATATCCCTGGGCTCCAGCACAGTCAATGGTCCCACACGGGCATGGGCAGCAGCATCCCCTTCCAGCCTGCCAAACCACCTCTAAAGCAAGAATAGCCAAGGGGAAGAAAGCCTGATCTTGAGCAGCACTTTAAAAAATCACACCAAAGGAGAAAATGAAGAAAATGTTACTTCCCATAAAATGCAGTATTGCACTCTGGAACAGGAGGGAGGGGAAAAAACCTCAAAACCAAAGCAAACTAGAGCTTCAGTTCATAAATCCAGGAGAAGGTCAGCTTCCTCCTCACCAATAACTGGGTCCCGCAGGAACTGAGCATGGTATTTGATACAGGGTAGATATTTGATTCCTTCCTCTGCGTGGGAAGGCTGGCACACATCCTCCACCCCTCCAGCCACCTTCTCCACCACGTTATGGCATCACCACGGGCTAGTTTAGACCTTCTGCTGACCAGCCTGCTTCAGCAGCAGCATAAACCAGTTTAAAATCCGCTCCCTCTGAACACTGAGCTGAGGAAGGGATTATTTTTTTTCCTGTGTTTGAGAAGAGGTGGTTGCTGGAAAACCTTCTGCCTCAGTCCAGCAACAGGGAGACCTTGGAAGAGGCTAATTATGGGTGGTGAAGTAAGTCACACGCTGGCAGAGAGCAGCAGAGAAGAGACAGACAAGCACAAACCTGCACCTGGAGACCTTTTTGCTTGTTATAAAAAAAAGCTGATTGTGCTGCTTGTGTTACCTGGGAAGGAGAAGCAAGACAGGAGAGAGTTGGGGTTGTTCAGCCTGGAGAAGAGAAGGCTCGAAGAGGACCTTATTGTGGCCTTCCAGTATCTGAAGGGGGCTACAGGAAAGCTGGGAAGGGACTTTTTAGGATGTCAGGTAGTGGTAGGACTGGGGGGAATGGGTCAAAACTAGAGGGGGGGAGATTCAGATGAGACGTTAGGAAGAAGGTCTTGCCCATGAGGGTGGGGAGACACTGGCACAGGTTGCCCAGAGAGGTGGGGGAAGCCCCATGCCTGGCAATTTTGATGGCCAGGCTGGCTGGGGCTGTGAGTAACCTGGTCTAGTGGGAGGTGTCCCTGCCCATGGCAGGGGGGGTGGGACTAGATGATCTTTAAGGTCCCTTCCAACTCTGACGATTCTATGGCGGCCACCAACTGAAACCACTGCATGGAAGGGGCCATGGTTTTCTCTTCCAACTCATTATTTCATGTCTAAGGAGCACAGTCTTCAAGCATTGCACTGTAACTTTTGCATCTCCTTGTGCAGGTATGGCCAAAGCCTCAAAATTATCCTACATGTACCCAGAAGGAGGGGAGGCAGAGCAGGAAAGCAGCCTGGTTGGCCATGTAAGGCTGTTCCTGGAGGCAAATGCAGCTTAACACACCCCATGCATTGCCCAGGAGGAGCAACGGAGATGTCTTCATGAGCATGAATGTGTGAACGACTGAGGACTGAGAAAGAAAGTTGCTACCAAGTCATAATCTGCTTGGGATCTCCTCCAGGCTTGTGGAACGACCAAGGACTGAGAAAGACGGTTGCCATCAAGTCATAATCTGCTTGGGGTCTCCTCCAGGCTTGTGGAATGACCCAGGACTGAGAAAGAAGGTTGCCACGAAGTCACAATCCACTTGAGATCTCCTCCAGGCTTGTGGAATGACCCAGGACTGAGAAAGAAGGTTGCCACGAAGTCACAATCCACTTGAGATCTCCTCCAGGCTTGTGGAATGACCCAGGACTGAGAAAGAAGGTTGCCACGAAGTCACAATCCACTTGAGATCTCCTCCAGGCTTGTGGAATGACCCAGGACTGAGAAAGAAGGTTGCCACGAAGTCACAATCCACTTGAGATCTCCTCCAGGCTTGTGGAATGACCCAGGACTGAGAAAGAAGGTTGCCACGAAGTCACAATCCACTTGAGATCTCCTCCAGGCTTGTGGAATGACCCAGGACTGAGAAAGAAGGTTGCCACGAAGTCACAATCCACTTGAGATCTCCTCCAGGCTTGTGGAATGACCCAGGACTGAGAAAGAAGGTTGCCACGAAGTCACAATCCACTTGAGATCTCCTCCAGGCTTGTGGAATGACCCAGGACTGAGAAAGAAGGTTGCCACGAAGTCACAATCCACTTGAGATCTCCTCCAGGCTTGTGGAATGACCCAGGACTGAGAAAGAAGGTTGCCACGAAGTCACAATCCACTTGAGATCTCCTCCAGGCTTGTGGAATGACCCAGGACTGAGAAAGAAGGTTGCCACGAAGTCACAATCCACTTGAGATCTCCTCCAGGCTTGGGGCACCTTGTGCTGCCCCACTTGAGTGCTCCTGTCCAGATTCCAGCTGAGGGATGAGAATTGGTGAGTATCTTTCATCCTCCACCCCTGACAGCCCCTCAGTGACCCTTTTGCAATCAGCAGAGCCTGGACCAGCACCTCCTGAAAAGCATTAAGGCAACTGAGCTCACAGAGAGCTGCATTCCCAGACACAAAGCTCTTCCCAAGATTACACCATTTATTCCTAGTCCTGAGGTGGAGGAAAAACTCAAATGTTTTCCTCCCTTCCCTGTCTTCCACACATAAGCTGGAAAAAAACCTTTTCCACGAGTGCTGGATCAAGGGATGTTGGAGGAAAAAGAACTGAGCTCGCCCTAAATTCCTCATAACTCTTCCTTCTCCAGGAATCTCATCCCAGACCTGCAAGAACTTTCCTGAACTGCAGGAAAAACTGGCAACAAACTGTGAAAAGTGCAGGGTGAACAGATTGATGTTTTTTTAACCATGTGTATTTTGCATTTGTGTGTAGAAATGTGCACATAAGTGTGTATCTTAATGTGTATGTATAAAACATGCACATATGTATATATTGTAGAATCATAGAATGGGTTGGGTTGGCAGGGACCTTAATGATCATCATATTCCACCCCCCTGCCACGGGCAGGGACACCTCCCACTAGACCAGGTTGCTCATCCAACCTGGTCTTGAACACCTCCAGGGATGGAGCATCCACAACCTCTCTGGATAACTTGATATATATGGATGTCATTGTATTTAAGAACAAAGGGTCCACAACTTCAACTACAACACGTGCTGATGCCACAATACAACCCAAATCTTGCTTATGCTGCAGGACAACCAAGACCTCTCTGAAATAAATGCAAAAAAAGGGCTCAAACAGCTGGAAAAAAGGGGGGTGCATGTGAAAAACTGGCTTTTCTCTGGCTCAGGCATAACAGAAAGAGCTTGTGTGTGTGTGTGAGCTGCAGATGAGTCAAAGTCTGAGGGCTGCCTTGTGTCAGCCATTGACTGTGCCAATGACAGCAGCTCCCGACAGCCTTTAATAACACCACTTACAGACTCCAGAGCAGGCAGGGGGGGAGGAGAACGCTTCTCTTGCAGGCTGGTGCACAAACCCACCCCTCATCCCTGCCAAAATGAGTTCTAGGCACCCACTGATGGCTTCCTAATTGCAGCCCATGCTTCAATGAGTTATTCTAAGAGGTAGCAGAGGGAAAGCAACTTGGGTACATGGGAGGAAAGGGGTGATCCCATGGCCAGGAGGACATAGAATCATTTAGGTTGGAAAAGACCTCTAGGATCATCAAGTCCAACCTTCATCCAACATCTCCTTGACCCCTAGACCATGTCTCAAAGCACAACATCTAGTTTTTTGAACCCCTCCGGGGATGGTGACTCCACCACTGCCCTGGGCAGCCTGTTCTAAGGACATGGGAACATATCAGGGTCAGGTAGGGGTGGACCAGGTGGTGGCTTGGGTGGGCTGAGCCCTACCACATTTCCCAGTGCGGCACAAGGTACCGCCATGGATTCACTCTGCAAACACCCAGGTTTACACCAGGAGGCACCCAGGAGACAAGGAGTTATCTTTACTTCCATGAATAGATAAAACAGATAGAAATAGCACAGACAAGCTGATCACAATGAGAAGACACAAGCCCTGCTGCCCACCTGCACCAGTGTGAAGGTGAGAAATCCATCCCCACCAAGAGGCTGGAAAACTCAAGACTTGTGAAGCTCCTAAAAATCCTCAGCTCAGTCCAGATTTGGAAAGATTTAGGAAGAGCTTCGGAGCACATCATGTTCTGATTATTTACTTCTCCAAGATAAGGAGAGCCCTACTTCACTCAACACCTCCTGGAGAGGCAGAAAAATCAGGCATGTAAAGTAAGAAGGAAATGGAAAACGACTTGATAGCTCCTTCCCCTTCCTAATGGGTAATACTTACCTAATTATACCTGCTTGCCATTTCCTTTCCCTGCTTGCTTTGAGATATTATGCAGAGAGAAATTTGTCCTAAAAGTTGTTACTTTCATTCAGGGACATCCCTTTGAGCTGTTTGCCTTGCTAAGGGCAGCAACTCCATTATAAGGGAGGGGGAAAAAACCTGCAGAATGGCTCTGGCAGGTGTTGGTTTTAGCATCCAGCTCCTTCTGCACTTCTCACCTCTCCCACCTTCCTTCTTCACCCTCACCCAGGAAGAAAGGTGCAGGTCCCTCATGCCTCCTGCCTTTGCTTGGCCAAGGTGAGCAGCTCCTCATCTCTTGGAGCCACCACAGAGTCCAGGCAGGGATAGCCAGAGGCTGCAAAGATGTTCTGAGTCCAGCAGCCAAAATGACTCTGCCCTCAGCAGGGATCTGGGGAAAAACGTGAGACTTGATGGTCTCATGCTGGTGGGATCCAAGGGGGGGAACCCCACATCAGACCCAAATCCATGCCACCACTTGGATGCCTTCTCTCCAAATGCATCAGTGTCACAACACAGGATCACAGAATCATGGAATGATGGGGGTTGGAAGGGACCTCTGGAGACCATCTCGTCCAACCCCCCTGCCAGATCAGGTTCCCCTAGAGCAGGTTGCACAGGATGGCGTCCAGGCAGGTTTGGAATCTCTCCAGAGAAGGAAACCCCCTCCTCTCTGGGCAGCCTGTTCCAGTGCTCTGCCACCCTCAAAGTAAAGAAGTTCCTCTTCATGTTTAGATGGAACTTTCTATGTTCAAGTTTGTGCCCATTACCTCTTGTCCTGTCACTGGGCACCACTGAAAAGAGTCTGGTCCCATCCCCCTGACACCCACCCTTTAGGTATTTATGAGCATTGATAAGATCCTCACCAAGTCTTCTCTTCTGGATCAACAACCCTGTATCCAAGCAGCTGGCTGCAGCTCAGGGTGATGAAAAACGGGTGGAAGAAGCAAAACACGACCCCTCCAGGCCCACATCAACAGGGATGACCCAACCAAAACACAGCAAGCTATCACCTGCCACAACCAGCTTCCCTCCTTTAAAGAAGGTCCCATTCAGTGCTGTGCTTCATTGGACCAGGAGCAGGGGAGGGGTTGGCACATGCAGGAACATCTCAGCTCCCAACCATCAATACAACAGAGACAGGCTGGATGTGCCCCTACACTAACAACTGACTTTATGGGATGGGTTGCAGGGGTTTCTGACACAGTGAGGGCTGAGCAGTCAGCCCTCTAGACCCCCACAGTGGACCCCCCCATCTGCCCTCCACCTCCAACCTGCACATCTCTGGAAGGTCCCCCTCCCAAGCCCTGCTCCTGCACCTCAGGTGTTTTTTTCTCTTCTCCACAGGGAGCAGAGCTTCCAAGAAGGAAAATACAAAGCCCAAAGGGATTGACTTCAAGCGATGAAACAGGCTCTGCAAAGGAAGGTGTTTTATTCCTGCTCAAGGGGGTGCTTTAAAGAGCCTCCTTTTGTTTCCTCAAAGGCTGGGAAGGATGTTTCCCAGTCCCAGCCTGGCAGACTGGGGAGGGTGGAAACCAGGAGGAATTCAGGGAACTTCAAGGGCCGTGTTCTGCAAGCAACAGCAGAGATTTCCCCCTGCCCAAATCCCTCCACATCCAGCATCCTGCACTGGTCCAGCCATTCCTGCATCCCTCCACATCCTTCTCATCACCCCAGGGGAGCACCTGCAGTGGCTGCAGGGAGAGCCCAGCCCTGCACCTGNCCCTTTGAGCTGTTTGCCTTGCTAAGGGCAGCAACTCCATTATAAGGGAGGGGGAAAAAACCTGCAGAATGGCTCTGGCAGGTGTTGGTTTTAGCATCCAGCTCCTTCTGCACTTCTCACCTCTCCCACCTTCCTTCTTCACCCTCACCCAGGAAGAAAGGTGCAGGTCCCTCATGCCTCCTGCCTTTGCTTGGCCAAGGTGAGCAGCTCCTCATCTCTTGGAGCCACCACAGAGTCCAGGCAGGGATAGCCAGAGGCTGCAAAGATGTTCTGAGTCCAGCAGCCAAAATGACTCTGCCCTCAGCAGGGATCTGGGGAAAAACGTGAGACTTGATGGTCTCATGCTGGTGGGATCCAAGGGGGGGAACCCCACATCAGACCCAAATCCATGCCACCACTTGGATGCCTTCTCTCCAAATGCATCAGTGTCACAACACAGGATCACAGAATCATGGAATGATGGGGGTTGGAAGGGACCTCTGGAGACCATCTCGTCCAACCCCCCTGCCAGATCAGGTTCCCCTAGAGCAGGTTGCACAGGATGGCGTCCAGGCAGGTTTGGAATCTCTCCAGAGAAGGAAACCCCCTCCTCTCTGGGCAGCCTGTTCCAGTGCTCTGCCACCCTCAAAGTAAAGAAGTTCCTCTTCATGTTTAGATGGAACTTTCTATGTTCAAGTTTGTGCCCATTACCTCTTGTCCTGTCACTGGGCACCACTGAAAAGAGTCTGGTCCCATCCCCCTGACACCCACCCTTTAGGTATTTATAAGCATTGATAAGATCCCCCCCAAGTCTTCTCTTCTGGATCAACAACCCTGTATCCAAGCAGCTGGCTGCAGCTCAGGGTGATGAAAAACGGGTGGAAGAAGCAAAACACGACCCCTCCAGGCCCACATCAACAGGGATGACCCAACCAAAACACAGCAAGCTATCACCTGCCACAACCAGCTTCCCTCCTTTAAAGAAGGTCCCATTCAGTGCTGTGCTTCATTGGACCAGGAGCAGGGGAGGGGTTGGCACATGCAGGAACATCTCAGCTCCCAACCATCAATACAACAGAGACAGGCTGGATGTGCCCCTACACTAACAACTGACTTTATGGGATGGGTTGCAGGGGTTTCTGACACAGTGAGGGCTGAGCAGTCAGCCCTCTAGACCCCCACAGTGGACCCCCCCATCTGCCCTCCACCTCCAACCTGCACATCTCTGGAAGGTCCCCCTCCCAAGCCCTGCTCCTGCACCTCAGGTGTTTTTTTCTCTTCTCCACAGGGAGCAGAGCTTCCAAGAAGGAAAATACAAAGCCCAAAGGGATTGACTTCAAGCGATGAAACAGGCTCTGCAAAGGAAGGTGTTTTATTCCTGCTCAAGGGGGTGCTTTAAAGAGCCTCCTTTTGTTTCCTCAAAGGCTGGGAAGGATGTTTCCCAGTCCCAGCCTGGCAGACTGGGGAGGGTGGAAACCAGGAGGAATTCAGGGAACTTCAAGGGCCGTGTTCTGCAAGCAACAGCAGAGATTTCCCCCTGCCCAAATCCCTCCACATCCAGCATCCTGCACTGGTCCAGCCATTCCTGCATCCCTCCACATCCTTCTCATCACCCCAGGGGAGCACCTGCAGTGGCTGCAGGGAGAGCCCAGCCCTGCACCTGCAGCAATTCTGCACAGCAGCTGCACCAACCAGCCCTGAAACTTCACCTCTGAGTTATTAATTTTGCAGCAACAAAAGCTGTGTTGGTGGGGGTTTGGTGTGTTGTTCTTTTTAAATTTCTTTCTTTTTTTTTTGTTTCCATCAGGCATTTTCCAGGGAGTCCTTTAGAGCTAGGAAGAAGGAAGAACTGCACAGCTAATCCCTGCTGCAAGCAAAGTCAAGCCCTCCACCTCCAGCCTACATTGCACATGCCCCAGCCGGAGAGGGAAAGCTTCCCGGTTCCTCCCAGTACCTCTAGACATCCCTCCATCCTCCCAGCCCCAGTGAGCCACTCTTCTGCAGCAGCTGCAGCATCCTCAGGGCTGCTGGGGTGTGAAGGACAGCAGGGTGGAGGGAGGTTTCCTTACAGAGCCACCTCTGCAGTGCTGCCAGCTTGGAGGAGAAGCCAAGAACCCGGGGGCTACAGGCAGGGGACCCAGGTATCGGGCTTTGCATCCCTGCTGCACTTCCCAACACCAATGGATGTATAAATGGGCTCCTTGCAGGACCCTCTGCTCAGCCAGAGCATTGCTCAGCACCAAGCCTGCAGAAGATACCTGCTCCTACCCCCTGCACCCAAGGGGTGCAAGAGGAGCCCTCAAATGGGTTTTGTCCCATATATCTGAAAAACAATAGTTAGAGTGATGCCCTTAGCTCTGCTTGGCATCTTGTGGGCTGCAGCCAGCCTTGGAGGGACCTCTCCTGCCCAGCCTGGCTGGGTGCCCAGCTCCAGAGGGGCTTAGGCAGAGCAGAAGCCCAGGACAGAAGGAGCAGAGGAGCTTCCCTGCCTCCCAGTGAGGAGGGCTGGGTTTGCAGAGAGGGGAGGACTCCAGCAAACGCCGAGGAGCAGCGCATGCAACGAGATAAGAGAAGGTATTTACCAGGCAATCACTACAAGGTCCTGTGAATATAGTATTTGTGATGGATGAATAGACATATTATTACAGAACTTAATGCAAACCCTTTGCTCCAAATGGTGACATGCGATTACTAGTTTGGAAATAACTAAGCTCATTATAATGAAACGCTTCGACTCAAATCCCCCTCCAAAGGATGGATCTGACGAAGGAAGGAACCTGTGACGGGAACATACTGGGGGGATTTGTTTAACCAGATCAGCCTGCTGGGCCAGCACAGCACGGCTGCTTTGCCTCCAGCCTGGCTAAAGCCTGGATTGCTGGGAAGCAGAACCCACCAACCTGTGTGGACAAGGTGGGCAGCACCCCACGCCCAGCACCGGGCTCTTCTTGGCACGACCCGGCGTTTAAGAGATGAAAAGAAGCACCTTTCAATAATAAATAATAATGCTAACTATGTGTTTCTATAGCAACTCATCACCATAGCAGCTAAGCACAGGAGGAGAACTCAGAGCTCATCCTGCCGTCTTCAGGGTGAGGAGGCAACTGCCCTCCTGGAGGTGGCTTTGGTGGTGGCAGAGATGTGACTTCAACCACCAAGTCACCTTCCAGGTTGCCCCTGAGGCTGCCCTCCCCAGGATAGCTGCCTGGAAGGGGGCTGGATGCTCTGGAGAAGGGGAGGCTGGGATCCAAGGGGTGAAGTAGCCCCAAAAGAACCAGGCAGCGAGGTCAGTGCAACCCTTCAAATGAGTCCTGGAGCTTCAGGGTGGCTGGAAGGAAAGGGGATAATGGCGAGATACAACCATCCCCATCAGCCATGTGGACACCACAAAGTGGAAGATACAAAGGGTGAGATACAACCAAAAAGAAGAAATGAACAAAATTAGCCATACAAATGCCACCCCCCTAAACGCATTCACATCTCAGGGTAACATCTTACAAAGCTCCACGTGTTGCTCTGCTTTTAGCAAGAAGCAGAAATTTGCAGCAAAACCCTGACAAATAAAAAGGGATTCCCAAAACAGTCCAGAAACTCACTTTTTTTATCTACCAAGTCAAGCAGATGTACCCATCCTAGTTTGGGTGTGGAGTTTGGGGTTTTTTTTCCCCTAAATTACCCATTAAAGAAAAATTCAAGGAAAAGTCTTTTATTAGCTCCTCAACTGGTGTGGACGTATTCCCAGCTCACCTCTTCTCCACAGCAGGACCATGGTGGCAGAGCCTTCTCCTCCAGTGTAGAACAGCCTCCTGCCCCTCACACCTCTGAAAACCTCATCCCAGCCAGCAGAAGAAGGTGACACTGCCCAGGGAGGGGACAGTGGCCATTAGTGACTATCATGATGCTGCTCCTCAGGCTGGTGAGTGAGTTCCCAACAAGCACCTCCCTGGTTTTATCATCTCACTTATGAAAAGTGAGTCATTCGTAAAGGTCATTAGAGTAAAATGACTGTTAAATGATGGCTAAAGGGACAATCACTTCTACAAGGCCACCTCCCACTTGATAGTCCCTTGAAGAAGCCAAGGGACTTGTCTTAGGGCTTAGATCTCCCTTTGGCAGCCCAGAATAAGTTTCCCTAAAGTAAAATAAAGCTGTGTAGCACACGAAGCACTTGCTATTCCATCGATAGGCAATTGTAACAGGATACACCTCCTTAGTCTCTAAATGAGTTTTCTTTCCAACACTACCTTAATGACAAATCCCCTGCCACAAAAAAACCTCACAAATAAATCCCTTTTTTCACAATTAAATATGCTCTAACCAAGCCAAACAGGGCCACGTGCATGTGCAGAGAGTCTGCAAAGCTTTTCCCAACTTCCCAGCACAACCACCTTCTCTCCGAGGTGGGGGGAGAAGGTGAGAAGGAAAGAAAAGAAAGAACATTTAATAGAAGAAATGAAGTGGCAATTTCCCAGTTCAGCTGGGGATCAATACGTGGGCTCCTGGCAGGTTCTGTTTCAAAGGGGCTGAGCTCTCCCTGCCAAAGCCCAGACTGACACAACGCCAGGGCTTGACTTATGAGCACTTCATCTCGGCAAGATATTTTTAATTTAAATCTTGCTGCAGTTGAGTACGGAGCCATCAGGGCTTTGATTTACTGCTAATTCCTCACTCTGATCCCTATAACTCTAAACTCAAGTCACCAAACAGTTGACTCCAAGACTCTCTTCATGAATGAGCATCAGGGGGGGCTGCTGGTGACAAGTGCATGTTCCTCACTCCAGAAGAAACAACAAGTATATCAATATTAACCATCTACACGTGGTCCCCAAGTCCAGCATCACTTCACTATTTCAAAGAAAAGCGATACTGGGATGAAAAAAACCTCCTCCACCCTCATCTTTCCTCCCCCATGTAGGGTTCTATGCTCAAGGAGAAATAACAAGTTGGTCAGGGTGGCTCATTTTGCAAACATTTACATGCACTTGGTGGAGCGTTGGCTGTGAGGGTTCACCAAGCATCAAGATTTATCCCTCTGGCCCTTGCACGAGCTCAGAGGAGGGGGAAGTGTGTGAGTATATATCATGCAAATGCCTCTAATGGAAACCTATCCCATATTATCTGCATTAGAGCCACACATTCATCCTGTCAGAAGGACAAGGAAATCCAAGTGCCAATCAGCTCCTGTAAATATATTACCAATGGCTTGGTGGGAAAGCCCTGGCAGACCATCCATGTATGGATAATATAGAATCATAGAATTGTCAGGGTTGGAAGGGACCTTAAAGATCATCTAGTTCCAACCCCCCTGCCATGGGCAGGGACACCTCCCACTAGACCAGGTTGCTCACAGCCCCAGCCAGCCTGCCCTTCAAAATTGCCAGGCATGGGGCTTCCCCCACCTCTCTGGGCAACCTGTGCCAGTGTCTCCCCACCCTCATGGGGAAGAACTTCTTCCTAATGTCTAATTTGAATCTCCCCACCTCTAGTTTTGACCCATTCCCCCCAGTCCTACCACTACCCGACATCCTAAAAAGTCCCTCCCCAGCTTTCTTGTAGGCCCCCTTCAGATCCTGGGGGGAAACTCAGAGATCAGGAATGAAAGCCAAGAGAGATGGTGACACAAGGTCTCCTGTTTGGGTCACCAGTGCAAATCCAGCCATGCTCAGTGGCAGGTTTTTGTTTACTCCTATGCTAAAGAAGCCCATGAATCTCAGCCTCTTGACTCTGGGGTCTGAATTTCTGTTTCATGCCGTGTAGGATTTAAAATAGACCACTGGAAAGCCTTCTCAGCTGCGAAGCCTGAAGTAAAAGCAAGTCAAGGAGTCTTCAAATGACTTCTTTCTTTCTAGTGAAATCCCCCCCGAGTAAGGTCAAAGCCACCTGCTGATAGGCAGCATAGTGGGGATGGAGGTTTCAACCCAATCACTGCTCCCACTCAGGCCTTCAGGCTCTTCTCCAGCCCTGAGAACTTGCTGGCTTCTACAAACATTAGTATTTGAGATAGAAACAGCTGGGAACATTACACTCCAGCAAAGAGTTGGCTTCCTCCATGGCTCCAAAGAATCACCTTTGAAGAGCACGTGTCCCCCAGAAAGGTTCACATTAGCTGGAGCACTGAGTTGCATGGACTAGAGGCACCTAAAATGAAAAGACTATCAAGCCTCCAAACCAAAGGGTGCCCATTCCGAGCCTTCAGAGCATCTCTAAGAGCTCACAGAGGGCATTTTTCTCCAAAGGAGAGGGTTGCAGGACAGTTGCCACACTACACTGGCTCCCATTGCAGGGGATGCAGGGCAGAAACTTGGCATTTCTTACCTGGGGGGCTGCTCAGCAGCTTATGAGATGCAACCAAGCAAGGATGAGCTAAACTTTGTAGAGCATGTGCATCAATGACGAAGAAAACCAGACAACCCCAGTGGGATGAGTCAAAATAAAACCCCCAAAGGAACGTCAGTTCCAGAAAATCACCACAGCATGTCTCATTTTCACAATGATCTCTCCATTAAAACTGGTTTGTACCCTATTTTAAAGATATAGGAATCAAGTTTATGAGACAAGAGCTGACCCCTGGCCAATGCACTAACCCAAGATGAAATTTCCTCATTTTAAAGCACCCATCTGTCATTTTAACTGGAAAAATGTCCGTCTTGGAAGTGTCCTGATCTGCCCAAGCACTGCTCTTGGCTGTTGAGGCTCCAGGGCAGGGGACCACTCCTTGCTCTCATCTCCAAGTACCACTTGGGGTTCAGTTTGGCTTTCATGGCAGTGAGTGAGGATTGCCATCAATAAATGCAGACTGAGCCCTTTGCCTCTCCGTGCCTCAGTTTCCCAATCTGCACAAAGGGGCTGAGCATCCTTCCTCACTGCTTTAAAATCCTTCAGAGTCTGAGTGAAAAACATCTAAGAAGCCAAATGCATTTATATCTGTATTTTTTTTGTTGCAGGCTCCTCGAGAGCTCAAACCTAAGGGATATAAAGTGCTTTTGGCCTGAAGACAGCCATGCAGGGAAGCACGCTCAGCACTGACACCCTGCAGTAAGTCAGTGGCTTGCCCAGACTCTCTGCACAGACGGGAAGTCTCGTTGCCTTGGGCGCCTGGAGTGGTTGTTGTCCATTAGCTGAGCCTTGCAAGCCAGAGGGAAGGAGTAAGAAAGAGCCCTCTGAAGCCTTTCGTCACACTGATGGGCACCAGAAAGGGCTTTTTATTTGAGCATCAGGCAGCTTGAGGGCTTTACTATGGGAAACAGTCATAATCCAACCTGCATCCCTAGCTGGGGAGGGGGATTCACGGGCAGGACATGAGGCTCCTGAGTCCCAGCACTGCAGCTGCAAAGGGGTGATGTTGAGTCTCAATCTCAGCTATGGAGGACCTCTCTTTAAGGGGGTATTGTGAATAATGAGTCAAGAAGAGCCAAGTGACTCCCAGGACAGGCCATGCCGTGTTGTTGGAAAACACCTGTAGGCAACGCCACGTCGTACACTTGGGCACCGCTAACTCCAAAATTCAGAAACTCTCCCTCTACCACCCCTCCCCACGTCAGAGCACGAGTCTACCACGCCAGCACCATTCTCAGCTTTCCAGGAAGCTTTTCAGGGTTCCCTTCCAAACAAGAAACTCATTCCTACGCAGCGTTAACCCTCAGCACACCCGAGTATCGTAAGACCTCGCCAGGCTTTGCACCCTGGGGCGAGCGAGCGCGCAAATCAAACCCCGGCACTCCGGGAAGGACACAGGTTTTATTGCAACCTCTCAACATCGAGAAAATCGGGAGCTGGAGACAAAGCCATGCAGTAAAAGCAAAAAGATTGCAACACAAAAGGGGCTCCAGCATCCCCTCCCTTCCTCACCCTGCAAAAAACAGAGGAGTCAACACAAAACCAGCTCCAGCAACCCACTGCCCCCCAGGAATCTGGCTGCCAAGGATGGGTTCTGCCTTCCCGGCAGCAGATCTGAGCCTCTCTCATGCCTGCACTGAGCCCTTTGCTTTGCCACATCTCCAGGCTCGCTGCAAGTGCAGAGAGAGCTGCGGGCAGGTGAGTGCATGAGGAAAGGCTCCACTATTCCTTCTCCCCATGGAGAAGTTCAGCATCTCTCTGAGGATTCACCGTAGCACCAATCCCCCTTTAGCCAGATGCTGGATCGCACGCTGAGCAGCTTTAACACCAGCCTACAAGGCGGTTACGATCAGCAGGCAAGAGCTTCCCAACAGCACCGTGATTGATCATCAGCCTGGATTTTAAAACACCCGTCTTGGACATCAGCAAGGCTTAGATCATGCGGCTGTCATTTATTTTGCATCTTATTGATATCGCCGAGCGCAGCGATGGGATGGAAAGGGAAAGGCTCAGACTGGTCCTTTCGGTAAAGAGACAGCCCTGTGGAGGATGGGGCTGGGTAGAGGAGGGAAGAAAAGCCCAGGTTTGGTGACGGGGCTGTGTGGTGAAACCCGGCTGCACACGGAAAGCAGGCTCACATCTGTTGCACCCAGCTCCAGCGAAGGGTCCCACACACAAACAAACAAACACACGCTTCCAGCCGCAATGAAACCACAAACAAAATGCTGTTCCCATCTCCCAGACCTCAAGACAGTGGCTTAGCCAGGAGGAGAAAGCACCTAATCTCACACTGGGAGGCACACGCTGTAATTAAAATCACAGAGGCGGCGAAGGCAAAGCAAACCCATGCTCCACTGGTCCTCTACTCGCTCGTGGATTTAACCAGCTTCTCTAAACAAGACCCAGGTGAAGCAGAGGACAGATAAAGAAAATAAGTTAGCACGCTTTGTGCCTCCCAAAATATTTGTGCAGGGCTGGTGCACGCTTAAGATAAGTCCCTAGAAGGCTGCGAGTGGTTGCATCGGCTGTAGAAATCCTGACATTGTTCCCCCGGAATAAGAGCATCCCCCGGCAGTCCCGGGGGTCCTGGTCCAAACCTCCCTTCTCTGCCCTCCCCCAACCTGGAAAGCTTCAGATTCCCTTCATTTTCCCCCAAAACCTCACATCCCGGGCATCGCATCCCAGCGCCGGAGGGAAGCCATGAAAAACCAGGTGCGTTTCCAGCGAGCTCTCTGGCAGGGCTGCCCGGCTGGAGAGAGAAGCCGTGTGGAAGTTTTACGGGAGAGGAGCGCGGCCACACGCTTTCCACTGGTCCCTTCCACACAGGCGAGTCCTGCAGGTCCTACACCCGAATCCAACCGCATCCCTTTCCCCGTACCGGGAGCAGATGGGGCCCCAGGAGGAGGGTTTCCTCTGGGCTGGGGATGGAGCAGCCACACGCAGCCACTACAAACCCAAACAGCACTTAGCCCTGCTGGGGCTGAGCAAGTGGGTTTGTTTATCTGGGAGGAACTCATCTGCTGCCGGAGTATTATATTTCCACCAAAACCATGTGCGGCTCGGTGTTTAGATCACTTCTCCCTGTCTACATAATTTAAGGGCATATGTCTGATAAACGAAGAGCATCAATAGGCAGGTTTCGCTTGCAGCACACACATGCACGGAGGGAGGGAGGGAGATTTGTCAGCGCTGACTCCGCAGCCGGGATTTTGGGCAGTCAAACTCTCCAGCGTCTCGGAGGAAGGGAAATGACAAGGGGGTCCCCCTCATCTCTCCTGGGTGTTCCCTGCAAAGGGTGGCCCCCGTCCCAATCCACCGGTCACCCGGGAGGTGCTGATCCTCCCCGCGAAAAGGGCTTTGCCTCCAGCCTCGTCCAGCTGCAACCTCATCGGGAGCAGGAAAAGTTTGGAAATGCCTCCAACCCCTCGCCCGGGAAAGGCTCCGGAGCAGCGAGGGAGGTAAAATACCCCCCGAGGAGAGGAAAATCCGCAGCCGGGGACAGGCTGCGACGCTGGAGCCGCTACCTCCGGGGAGAAAAGTTGAGCCTTGTGCATGGGGAAAAAGCCATCGGGGACCCGGGGAGGGGGGAAGACACCGATCATCGCGTCCCCACAGCGCTGGGGATGTGGAGGAGGGAGGTGATACCGGGGGTCCCTGCTGCGAACCCCCCCCCAGCATCCTCCTAAGCCGGCCCGAGAGGGGCGGAGGGGCCGTGCCCGGCCACCCCCGGCTCAACCCGCTGCCCACGGAGGGGGGTTCCCGACTCCCTCCCCATCACCCAAAGGTGGGGAGAAGCGGCGGGGGGGGACACCTCCCAGGGCCACCCCCCCACCCCCTTCACTCCTGCCAGGTGTGGAGGGCAGGTACCGCTGCAGCCCCGCCGGCCCTCCCGGCGCATCCTCCGGGGCATCCTCCCGCCAGCCCCCGCTGCCCGGGCGGGGCGGGGGGTTCCTTACCTGGGAAGGCTCCTCGCTTGCTTTTGGCTGGATTTCGGTGTATATATCTCTATATCTATTTCTCCTCTCCTTTCCCCCCACTTCAGTCTTCAGAGCAGGCGCCGCATTGACACTGCAGATGGTCTCTGTGTGTGTGTGTGCGTGTGTGTGTGTGTGCGTGTGTCTCTCTCC
>VYZX01027367.1:113469-164862 GCA_013401335.1 Brachypteracias leptosomus
TGAGGAGAAATGTCTTGGTGGTCAGGGTCGTTGTGGGCTGTGCCAGGCTGGGCAGGGCAGTGGTGGAGTCCCCATCCCTGGAGGGATTTAAAAGCCTTGTAGATGTGATACTGAGAGACATAGTTTAGTGGTGGACTTGTCAGTGCTGGGTTAAAAATTGGACTCAATGATCTTAAAGGTTTTTTCCAAACTAAACGATTCTATAATTCTCATGTTCCCCAAATGCTAAAAAGTACTATTTTTATTCCCATTGAGCATTGAAGGAAGCTGAGGTGAGTATCTTAAATATTAACATCTCCATTTAAACAAGATGAATCCTACCCTGTGACTGATATAGCAGAAGAAAAATCATCCTGAGAGCTTCTTGCTGGGACACCTTGTTCACTGTTCCTGCTCAGTGAACATCTTGTGATTCCTGAAGAGGAGAAAAACATTGGAGGCCAGGCTGGATAGGGCTCTGGTGGGAGGTGTCCCTGCCCATGGCAGGGGGGTTGGAACTAGATGATCTTTAAGGTCCCTTCCAACCCTGTCAATTCTGTGATTCTATAGAGAGTCTCTCCCCACACCCCATGTCCCAGCAACTGGGTGGTCCATGAACCCAGGTCTCTNGAGTTTTAATTAGATATTAGGAAATTCTTCTTCCCCAAAAGCCTTGTCCAGGCCTATCCCAGGCTGGGCAGGGCAGTGGTGGAGTCCCCATCCCTGGAGGGATTTAAAATCCTTGGAGATGTGGTGCTGAGGGACATGGTTTAGTGGTGCCCTGGCAGTGCTGGGTTAATAATTGGACTTGATGATCTCAAAGGTCTCTTCCAACCAGAACCGTTCTATGATTCTATGGTTCTGTGTTTGGTCAACTCCCAGCTGCATCCCAGTACATCAGCAATAGGCTCATGGCAGGAGTATCAGCAGGAGAGGTTAAAGAGCATCAGATGGGGCTTAGTTGAAAGAGGCAGAGCCATGGGGAGCCTCGAGTGTGTTCCTTGTTGAATGTGGACCTGCTCTGGATGCTCTGCTTTGCTCCAGCCCAAGGTCAGCTGTACTTGTGGAGCCTGGAAACACTTCAGTACAGAAGCTCCTGCATCCCAGTAAAGTGAATTTGACGAGGATATTCTCTAGGGCAGCAGGTTTGGACCACACATGATTGCAGGCAGCATCAGCAGCTCCACAGATACCATGCTCTGCCTTCACCTACCACTGGAGTCACAGGATAAACCCACACAGCTAAAATTACATTTTCCTCTGTCTACAGCTTCCCCCGTGTGACATTTGCTGTACCAGGACATCTAAAGAAATACAATTTCCCCCAGGACACCAGCTCTAATCCTCAGGGGTTGTCCTCCCTGTACATTGTGCCAGTACCTTTTTTATTAGCCTGATTTAAGTGTCTCTTTCCCTCCCTCCCTCTTATCCTTTTCCCTCCTAGGAGATCAGCATCTGATGGCCAATATTTGGCCATACCCGTCTCTTACCACGTCAGCCAGATGAGCACATGATTGCAAATGGTACATGCCAGGCCATGAGACATTATAGAAATTTAAATGCCTCTCAGTGATTTATGGCTCTTTAACCAAGGGCTTTTAACATTTAATTAAAAAGCTACAGCAGTTGTCCTTATTTCTGAAAAATCTATCCATGGTTGGGGGAATCAGACAACATGAAACTCAATATATGCTGCACATCTTGGGATCTCAGGCCTCTCCAGAGCAGAGGCAGAGAGGGTGGGCAGCAGGAGAAATAAAATATCATTTTTTCTTATGGCTTAAAATGATAAATTAACCCTCATTATTTTCAAGGAGCTTGAGAAACCATGAAGGATTCATCAGAGGATCATGCTAAAGGTGCAACAGGCAGCATTGTGCAGAGAAAATGCACCATGCAGCAGAGAGAAGGGTCAAAGGAAGACGATGGTGACTGAGGCCAAGTCTGTCCCACTCCCCATCCCTCCTGTGGTTCCTTGTGATGCTTTTCTGGCAATTGGGAGACCACCCTCCAAATCCCTCCTGCAAGGAGGTTGGAGCCAGGTGGGATCGGGCTCTTCTCCCAAGGAACAAGTGACAGGGCAAGAGGAAACAGCCTCAAGTTGCATCAGGGGAGGTTTAAGTTGGAGATGAGGAGAAATGTCTTGGTGGTCAGGGTCGTTGTGGGCTGTGCCAGGCTGGGCAGGGCAGTGGTGGAGTCCCCATCCCTGGAGGGATTTAAAAGCCTTGTAGATGTGATACTGAGAGACATAGTTTAGTGGTGGACTTGTCAGTGCTGGGTTAAAAATTGGACTCAATGATCTTAAAGGTTTTTTCCAACCTAAACGATTCTATAATTCTCATGTTCCCCAAATGCTAAAAAGTACTATTTTTATTCCCATTGAGCATTGAAGGAAGCTGAGGTGAGTATCTTAAATATTAACATCTCCATTTAAACAAGATGAATCCTACCCTGTGACTGATATAGCAGAAGAAAAATCATCCTGAGAGCTTCTTGCTGGGACACCTTGTTCACTGTTCCTGCTCAGTGAACATCTTGTGATTCCTGAAGAGGAGAAAAACATTGGAGGCCAGGCTGGATAGGGCTCTGGTGGGAGGTGTCCCTGCCCATGGCAGGGGGGTTGGAACTAGATGATCTTTAAGGTCCCTTCCAACCCTGTCAATTCTGTGATTCTATAGAGAGTCTCTCCCCACACCCCATGTCCCAGCAACTGGGTGGTCCATGAACCCAGGTCTCTCACAGCCACGGGCTGAAGAAGTCCTTCTATTATCACCAAATCAGCTCAGGAATAAATGGCATTATTTTTTCAGACAGTTTTTATGCCTGAAATAAAACCAGCTTAATGTCATTAATATGGTGGTGGAGATGGATCTGGGCATCAGGAGGGCTGATGACCTGACAGGCTGGTGACCTTGAGCTGGGACCATATCTCTACTTCCACTACTTCTCAAGCCTGGACTTGGTTTTGGAGCTGGTTCTCATTATGTTTGTGGGTGCTCCCTGGCCTGACAAGATGTGATCTTGGTTGTGGCCCCTGCAGCTCCTCTAGCACAAAGAATAATTCCCATTCCATCTCTCCTTTTGTTTGCTACTGATCTATATTAAACAGTTGGTGGTGACTCCGTTTATGGGTGATTATTGCACTTAGGCTGTGTGAAACCCAAATGTTTGTTTATCTTTATGTGGTCGCTGGGTGGATGTTTGCAGGGCTTTTAGCTTTATGTATTGCAGAGCTCCTTAATTATGGAATCAATAATTTTTTTAAAGTTTTGACTGTTACACAGATAGAAACCCACACAACCTCCATGTCTGGGTGCAACAATGATTCTTATCCTGAGCTTGTGGCAGGACTCAAACCTCAGCTACAGGAATCAACAGACTTCTGTAGCTTGTTTGGGGTNTTTGGTCAACTCCCAGCTGCATCCCAGTACATCAGCAATAGACTCATGGCAGGAGTATCAGCAGGAGAGGTTAAAGAGCATCAGATGGGGCTTAGTTGAAAGAGGCAGAGCCATGGGGAGCCTCGAGTGTGTTCCTTGTTGAATGTGGACCTGCTCTGGATGCTCTGCTTTGCTCCAGCCCAAGGTCAGCTGTACTTGTGGAGCCTGGAAACACTTCAGTACAGAAGCTCCTGCATCCCAGTAAAGTGAATTTGACGAGGATATTCTCTAGGGCAGCAGGTTTGGACCACACATGATTGCAGGCAGCATCAGCAGCTCCACAGATACCATGCTCTGCCTTCACCTACCACTGGAGTCACAGGATAAACCCACACAGCTAAAATTACATTTTCCTCTGTCTACAGCTTCCCCCGTGTGACATTTGCTGTACCAGGACATCTAAAGAAATACAATTTCCCCCAGGACACCAGCTCTAATCCTCAGGGGTTGTCCTCCCTGTACATTGTGCCAGTACCTTTTTTATTAGCCTGATTTAAGTGTCTCTTTCCCTCCCTCCCTCTTATCCTTTTCCCTCCTAGGAGATCAGCATCTGATGGCCAATATTTGGCCATACCCGTCTCTTACCACGTCAGCCAGATGAGCACATGATTGCAAATGGTACATGCCAGGCCATGAGACATTATAGAAATTTAAATGCCTCTCAGTGATTTATGGCTCTTTAACCAAGGGCTTTTAACATTTAATTAAAAAGCTACAGCAGTTGTCCTTATTTCTGAAAAATCTATCCATGGTTGGGGGAATCAGACAACATGAAACTCAATATATGCTGCACATCTTGGGATCTCAGGCCTCTCCAGAGCAGAGGCAGAGAGGGTGGGCAGCAGGAGAAATAAAATATCATTTTTTCTTATGGCTTAAAATGATAAATTAACCCTCATTATTTTCAAGGAGCTTGAGAAACCATGAAGGATTCATCAGAGGATCATGCTAAAGGTGCAACAGGCAGCATTGTGCAGAGAAAATGCACCATGCAGCAGAGAGAAGGGTCAAAGGAAGACGATGGTGACTGAGGCCAAGTCTGTCCCACTCCCCATCCCTCCTGTGGTTCCTTGTGATGCTTTTCTGGCAATTGGGAGACCACCCTCCAAATCCCTCCTGCAAGGAGGTTGGAGCCAGGTGGGGTCGGGCTCTTCTCCCAAGGAACAAGTGACAGGGCAAGAGGAAACAGCCTCAAGTTGCATCAGGGGAGGTTTAAGTTGGAGATGAGGAGAAATGTCTTGGTGGTCAGGGTCGTTGTGGGCTGTGCCAGGCTGGGCAGGGCAGTGGTGGAGTCCCCATCCCTGGAGGGATTTAAAAGCCTTGTAGATGTGATACTGAGAGACATAGTTTAGTGGTGGACTTGTCAGTGCTGGGTTAAAAATTGGACTCAATGATCTTAAAGGTTTTTTCCAACCTAAACGATTCTATAATTCTCATGTTCCCCAAATGCTAAAAAGTACTATTTTTATTCCCATTGAGCATTGAAGGAAGCTCTGAGGTGAGTATCTTAAATATTAACATCTCCATTTAAACAAGATGAATCCTACCCTGTGACTGATATAGCAGAAGAAAAATCACCCTGAGAGCTTCTTGCTGGGACACCTTGTTCACTGTTCCTGCTCAGTGAACATCTTGTGATTCCTGAAGAGGAGAAAAACATTGGAGGCCAGGCTGGATAGGGCTCTGGTGGGAGGTGTCCCTGCCCATGGCAGGGGGGTTGGAACTAGATGATCTTTAAGGTCCCTTCCAACCCTGTCAATTCTGTGATTCTATAGAGAGTCTCTCCCCACACCCCATGTCCCAGCAACTGGGTGGTCCANCATCTACAGGAATCAACAGGCTTCTGTAGCTTGTTTGGGGTTTTTTGTGGTTGTTTTTTTTTTATGCTAGTAGCAATTAATTCTTTGTTAGCTTGGCTCATTCTCTGCTTCTCATCAAAGCTTTCCTCTTGCAAGCTCTTCTTCTCAGGCAGACTCTCCTCTCCCTGGAGGTTTGTTGCCTTCGGTGAAAGTCGTGATCAGTGGCAGTCACTGCCCAGTGGTACCTGTTGAATAAAGGCTTGGAGAAGCTGGTTCAGATCCCAGCTTTGCTACAGGTGTCTCTTGAGTCACACCTACACCACAGAGAAGTCCTGAATGGAGCAGCTCTGTTACAGCTGAGTTGGTTCTTTCTTCCACAACCTCATGTCTTCTGGTGGTGATGTGATGCCAGTGATAAATTCCAGCCCTTGAGCAGCTCCAGGCAGCTATTTTAGAATCATAGAATGTATTGGGTTGGAAGGGACCTCCAAAGGTCATCTAGTCCAACCCCCCTACAATAAGCAGGGACATCTCTAACTAGGGCAGGATGCCCAGAGCTCGATCAAACCTGACCTTGAATGACTCCAGGGATGGGGCCTCCACCACCTCTCTGGGCAGCCTGTTCCACTGATCTATCACCGTCATATTAAAGAACTTTTCCCTAATGTCTAACCTAAATTGACCCTTTTCCATCCAGTTGTCTACTCATCCAGCCTGTAATGTTCTAGCTTGTCCCTGAACCATCATAAACTTCTTGCATTTCCACCATTTTCGTAAGGATTTCCACAGCCTTGTTTTCAAGCAGTGAAACAACCCAGCTGGTTTCTGCTTGGCTGGGTGGAACCAAAACGTGTCATCAGAGCATATCCTGCAATGCCATACCTCAGATTAGGCACTCTGAGAAAAGGAACTTCTCTGCTCACAATGCACGTGAAGAGCGTGAAGACCATGAGGATGATGAGACACTGGCACAGGTTGCCCAGAGAGGTGGTGGAAGCCCCATCTCTGGAAATTTTGAAGGCCAGGATGTAGTGGGAGGTATCCCTGCACATGGCAGGGGGGTTGGAACTAGATGATCTTTGAGGTCCCTTCCAACCCTGACAATTCTATGATTCTATGTCCTGCTTGAGTCACCAAGGGTGGCTTTTACTCAACCATGGTCTTCTGAAGCGACCTGTCAAAGAAGTGTAGACATATCCTTGTGTCTAGTGAAGCACCAATATTGAGGAGGAAGTGAGTTTATGAGCAGATTCTGCAAAAATTAAGCAGGACACAATTCTGAAATGTCCACCAGGTTATGCAGCTGCAGAAGGTAAAAGATATTTCTGTGTTTCCCTGTCCTAGGAAGGAATTAGATGGAGATGAACATCAAAACCATCTCTCCATCACTCTGGAGACAAAGCACACATATGCTGAAGACTCTGCTCTTATAACTGCTTCACCCTGGCCATGCCTCAGTTTCCCCCATAGGGTTGTAGTAATATGGAAGCTTGTTATAATCATGAATATCTCTCCCAATACCCAGAGTCCTGCAGCTCCTCCAGACAATTAAAACCTGTGAATTGATAAATACATCAGGAGATGCCCATTCCCTGGCACTTGTTGCTGCCTGTGGTTGATGAAGAGCTGGAGACCCCCCAAGGAGGCAGGAGCTGTAGCCACTCAGGTAAACACAAGCTAATCAACAACCAGCATTAAAGCAGCATAGTCAGGTGATGACCCCAATTTCTTTTATTCCAGGCTATGTTTCTGAAGCAGCAGCTCCCATCAGCTCTTACGCTTTCTTTCTTTGCCACTTACATCTAATTAGGGTTTGTGCTCACAAGGAACGGAAGCAGCTGTAATTAAACCAAACCACAGCATCAGGAGTGAGCTGTAGGGAAGAGTTTACTCGTGTGGTTGAGTGTAGGAATTTTTGGGCATGGTCAGGGATTCAGCGTGGAATGGCCACCAGGTCACTCACCACGGACAAGGAGCTGGTAGGAGTCCTAGAAATACAATTTGTGTAGTATCACGTGTGTGGGGCTAACCAAGATGCTATCGAATTATAGAATCATAGAATGTTTGAGGCTGGAAGGGACCTCTAGAGGTCATCTGGTCCAACTTCCCTACACAAGTAGGGACATCTCTACCTAGGGCAGGCTGCTCAGAGCCCCATCAAGCCTGACCTTGAAGGACTCCAGGGATGGGGCCTCCACCACCTCTCTGGGCAGCCCATTCCACTGATCTATCACCCTCAGATTAAAGAACTTTTTTCTAATATCCAGTCTAAATTTATCCTTTCCTAGCTTAAAACCATCACTCCTTGGCCTATCATTACAAACCCTTTTGAATAGACCTTCCCCTGCCTTTACGTAGGCTCCCTTCAGGTACAGGAAGGTCACTACAAGGTCCCACTGGAGATCAGCTCAGTGCCAAGCTCAGCATCTTTAGTCTTGGAATCCTTTTGCACCACTATTTTTCAGGGGGAAGTGAGGAAGGAGAGAAAAGCCATTCTTGCACACAACATGAACTCTCCCTAAAAATGTGATTTTTACCCCAGTGTAAATGTATTCTGTGAATTCAGAATATGGTTGGTAATTGCAATATGATGTTAGAGAGGGTGCACGTCTGAGATCAACCTGGACTATTGATTTAATTTTTTAAATCCCATCTTTAATCACATCGGTTCCACCCATAGAGAATATCAACACAACATGTCAAATGGTGTCCAGTTCTGGGGTCACTAGTTCAAGAGGGACGAGGAACTACTGGAGAGAGTCCAGCAGAGGCTCTAAAGATGCTGGTGGGACTGTAGCATCTGGGTGCCTAGGACTGGCTGAGAGCCCTGGGGCTGTTGAAGAGAATCCTCAGAGGGGATCTGCTCAATGCTGCTCAAGAGCTAAAGGGTGGGGGCAAGAGGCTGGGGCCAGACTCTTGTCAGTGGTGCCCAGTGATAGGACAAGGGGTGCTGGGCACCAAGTGGAAGCCAGAAGGTTCCATGTGAGCAGGAGGAGGTGGTTGTTTGGGGTGAGGGTGTTGGAGCCTGGCCCAGGCTGCCCAGAGAGGTTGTGGAGTCTCCTTGTGTGGAGAGCTTCCAAAGGTGGCTGGACACGCTGCTGGGCCCCCTGCTCTGGGGGAGCTGCTGGAGCAGGGGCGTTGGATGAAACGATCTCCAGAGGTCCCTTCCAACCCTCACCATGCTGGGATTCTGTGAAACCTCATGCAGACTTGGGCAAGCAATTCAAAATCTTGCTTAAAAAGGGAAGAGAAATCACCTACCTTAGCCAAAATGTATTTGCTNCTTGAGTCACCAAGGGTGGCTTTTACTCAACCATGGTCTTCTGAAGCGACCTGTCAAAGAAGTGTAGACATATCCTTGTGTCTAGTGAAGCACCAATATTGAGGAGGAAGTGAGTTTATGAGCAGATTCTGCAAAAATTAAGCAGGACACAATTCTGAAATGTCCACCAGGTTATGCAGCTGCAGAAGGTAAAAGATATTTCTGTGTTTCCCTGTCCTACGAAGGAATTAGATGGAGATGAACATCAAAACCATCTCTCCATCACTCTGGAGACAAAGCACACATATGCTGAAGACTCTGCTCTTATAACTGCTTCACCCTGGCCATGCCTCAGTTTCCCCCATAGGGTTGTAGTAATATGGAAGCTTGTTATAATCATGAATATCTCTCCCAATACCCAGAGTCCTGCAGCTCCTCCAGACAATTAAAACCTGTGAATTGATAAATACATCAGGAGATGCCCATTCCCTGGCACTTGTTGCTGCCTGTGGTTGATGAAGAGCTGGAGACCCCCCAAGGAGGCAGGAGCTGTAGCCACTCAGGTAAACACAAGCTAATCAACAACCAGCATTAAAGCAGCATAGTCAGGTGATGACCCCAATTTCTTTTATTCCAGGCTATGTTTCTGAAGCAGCAGCTCCCATCAGCTCTTACGCTTTCTTTCTTTGCCACTTACATCTAATTAGGGTTTGTGCTCACAAGGAACGGAAGCAGCTGTAATTAAACCAAACCACAGCATCAGGAGTGAGCTGTAGGGAAGAGTTTACTCGTGTGGTTGAGTGTAGGAATTTTTGGGCATGGTCAGGGATTCAGCGTGGAATGGCCACCAGGTCACTCACCACGGACAAGGAGCTGGTAGGAGTCCTAGAAATACAATTTGTGTAGTATCACGTGTGTGGGGCTAACCAAGATGCTATCGAATTATAGAATCATAGAATGTTTGAGGCTGGAAGGGACCTCTAGAGGTCATCTGGTCCAACTTCCCTACACAAGTAGGGACATCTCTACCTAGGGCAGGCTGCTCAGAGCCCCATCAAGCCTGACCTTGAAGGACTCCAGGGATGGGGCCTCCACCACCTCTCTGGGCAGCCCATTCCACTGATCTATCACCCTCAGATTAAAGAACTTTTTTCTAATATCCAGTCTAAATTTATCCTTTCCTAGCTTAAAACCATCACTCCTTGGCCTATCATTACAAACCCTTTTGAATAGACCTTCCCCTGCCTTTACGTAGGCTCCCTTCAGGTACAGGAAGGTCACTACAAGGTCCCACTGGAGATCAGCTCAGTGCCAAGCTCAGCATCTTTAGTCTTGGAATCCTTTTGCACCACTATTTTTCAGGGGGAAGTGAGGAAGGAGAGAAAAGCCATTCTTGCACACAACATGAACTCTCCCTAAAAATGTGATTTTTACCCCAGTGTAAATGTATTCTGTGAATTCAGAATATGGTTGGTAATTGCAATATGATGTTAGAGAGGGTGCACGTCTGAGATCAACCTGGACTATTGATTTAATTTTTTAAATCCCATCTTTAATCACATCGGTTCCACCCATAGAGAATATCAACACAACATGTCAAATGGTGTCCAGTTCTGGGGTCACTAGTTCAAGAGGGACGAGGAACTACTGGAAACAGTCCAGCAGAGGCTCTAAAGATGCTGGTGGGACTGGAGCATCTGTGTGCCCAGGACAGGCTGAGAGCCCTGGGGCTGTTGAAGAGAAGCCTCAGAGGGGATCTGCTCAATGCTGCTCAAGAGCTAAAGGGTGGGGGCAAGAGGCTGGGGCCAGACTCTTGTCAGTGGTGCCCAGTGATAGGACAAGGGGTGCTGGGCACCAAGTGGAAGCCAGAAGGTTCCATGTGAGCAGGAGGAGGTGGTTGTTTGGGGTGAGGGTGTTGGAGCCTGGCCCAGGCTGCCCAGAGAGGTTGTGGAGTCTCCTTGTGTGGAGAGCTTCCAAAGGGGCCTGGACACGCTGCTGGTCCCCCTGTTCTGGGGGAGCTGCTGGAGCAGGGGAGTTGGATGAAACGATCTCCAGAGGTCCCTTCCAACCCTCACCATGCTGGGATTCTGTGAAACCTCATGCAGACTTGGGCAAGCAATTCAAAATCTTGCTTAAAAAGGGAAGAGAAATCACCTACCTTAGCCAAAATGTATTTGCTCTCCTTACACAGCCCTTGCTCTATCCAGTGCCAACTTGAAGCTACCTTCTCCATGTTAAAACAGGAACAGCAAGGGTTTATAATTGCTCCACTTGGGAAGATGAAAAGCAGAGGGAAAGAGTCCCAGATCCAATTGCAATTCTAAGGGAAACGTCGGAGCATAATTGATGTCCGAAAGCAGCCTGTGAATCATTATAGAATCATCATAGAATAGTTTGGATTGGAAGGGGCCTCAAAGATCATCTCGTTCCAACCCCCCTGCCATGGGCAGGGACACCTCCCAGTAGACCAGGCCCCATCCAACCTGGTCTTGAACACCTCCAGTGATGGAGCATCCACAACTTCCCCAAGCAACCTGTGCTAGTGTCTCACCACCCTCGGGGTAGAGAATTCCCTTCTAATTTCCAATCTAAATCTCCCCCCACTCGAAGCCAAAACCACCAAGTCAAGTGTTGCTGGGTCTCTGTGGCTCTGCGTGGTCAGAAATGTAATATTCCAACTCATTGGAGAACCTCAATGGGTTGTAATTTTGTTAGAGCATTAAAACACCCCAGTGGTGGAGGCATCCCAGGGACTGTGTAATTTGAAAAAGACACATTCCAGCAACGACTTCTTTTTATTTCTTTGAAAGAAAAGATGATCTTAATGGTTTCAATTATTTTTCATGGCTGCCTTAGGATGATGCCTAGTTTCAAATATGGGCAGGAAATGATTTCAAAGGCAACATTAAATATATGTTTATGTACTGAAATATGTGTAAGTGCAGACCACAAGAAATGGGCCACTAAGCATTGCGTGGAACTAATTCCACCAAGGGATGGGAGGAACCCATGAGTTCACTCACATGGTTTATAAGGTCAGTGAAATCCTTCACTGGAAATAATTTGCTTCGAAATAATGTTGCCCAACTCTTTTCCTGAAGCAAATCCCACATCTTTCAGGTGGAGACTGGATATTAGAAAAAAGTTCTTCAATATGAGGGGGATAGATCAGGGGAATGGGCTGCCCAGAGAGGTGCTGGAGGCCCCATCCCTGGAGTCACTCAAGGTCAGGCTTGACGGGGCTCTGAGCAGCTTGCCCTAGGTAGAGATGTCCCTGCTTGTGTAGGGAGGTTGGACAAGATGACCTCTAGAGGTCCCTTCCAGCCTGAAACATTCTATGATTCTATGATTCTATTCTATGAAACTACTATCAGGTAAAAGCTTAGCTGCTTTCCCTCATCCAGAGAAGAAATGTGGCCTCCTCAACATGACACTAGAACCTTGGTATGGGAAGAAATCAGAAGCTACAAGTTTGCTGGGTGATACTGGGAAAGACATTTCCAGCTCCAGGCTGCCTCCTTCTGCCATAGCTGGAAGGAAATGGTTCACATAACTCAATCCACACTATTTTAAGAAGTCAATCCAGGAAGATATTTGAGGTTTTGAGAGTTTTCCAAAGGCACGGCAGGATTTTTTTCATTTTTCTCTTCTTTTTTTCTAAATCTGGAAGACATCTTCCATGACTTCCAAGCTGGCTTTTGAACCAGTCATGTTTCATGCACTTTCAGATGACTTCCCTCCAAATTTTGAGGCTGCAGGCACTTTGCCACAAAGAACTGTATCACCTGCAACCCACGGGTCTCTCTGAGCAACTCATACCCTGGAGCAGCAGACTCACATCCCAGCAATTTAGCAATGCTGAGGAAATTGGAATATATCTGCATATGCTGTAGGACTTGCAGCATGCTTGACCATGCAGCAAGTGCCCCTTATCTCCAGCTGGGGAGATCCACTGCTCTGACACAAGGAAACCACCATCCTTGGAGAGGTGCTGCTGATAGATTGGCCAAATTAACAGTCTTGTGATAAGGTTTTTGCCCTGTGGAGGCCTCATGAAGACTAACGGAGCAGTTTGGAGGGACAGAGGATCCTGCTCCAGTTAAGTCAAAGCTATGCTAGAACTGAAATACATGGAAATTTCAAACAACAGGCAGCTATTTTAGAATCATAGAATGTATTAGGTTGGAAGGTCATCTAGTCCAACCCCCCTACAATAAGCAGGGACATCTCTACCTAAGGCAGGATGCCCAGAGCCCCATCAAGCCTGACCTTGAATGTCTCCAGGGATGGGGCTTCCTCCACCTCTCTGGGCAACCTGTTCCAGGGATCAACCACCCTCATATTAAAGAACTTTTTCCTAATGTCCAACCTAAATCTACACGTTTCTAGCTTAAAACCATTACCCCTCATCCTGTTGCTACAAATTCTTGTGAACAGATCTTCTCCTGCCTTCCTATAGGCCCCTTTGAGGTATTGGAAGGTCACTATAAGGTCCCTCCAGAGCCTTCTCTTCTCCAGGCTGAACAACCCCAACTCTCTCAGCCTGTCTTCATAGGAGAGGTGCTCTAGTCCTCTGATTATTTTCATTTAGATACTCATCCCAGTTGATAATACTCATAATTCCCTTCATAATGCAAATCAAGATGTTTACTGTACTTAAACAGGACAGAAAAATGTTGATGGAATATTTAGTGGAGTTTCTTCATGGTCATTCAGTTGGCCTTAAATACAGGGGTCATCATCTTTATGAGAGCTTCACACTGACTCTGAGTAATCATGTTAGATTCTAGGAGAATGGAAAAGGCACAGAAAAATAGATGGGTTTGTGGTTAAAACACTGGTCTATGTCAACTGGAAGAGCAATTCCTGCCATATCTTCCAGTGCAGTCTCTCTGCAGATCAAACTGAAAGAGGATAGATTTAGATTAGATATTAGGAAGAAGTTCTTCTCTCTGAGGGTGGTGAGACACTGGCACAGGTTGCCCAGGGAAGTTGTGGATGCTCCATCCCTGGAGGTGTTCAAGTCCAGGTTGGATGGGGCTTTGAGCAACCTGCTCTAGTGAGAGGTGTCCCTGCCCTTGGCGGGGGGTTGGAACTAGATGATCTTTAAGGTCCCTTCCAACCAAACCATTCTATGATTCTATGAAATTACAGGGTTTGTGAGTTTGGACTTTGGCTGTAGGAAGCAGTTGTGTTTGCACACCCCCCAGAAGGATGGAATGACAATTCTGGTTTGCACGTGTAAAATTTACTGCAATACAATGAAAAATAGCAATGATTTGCCTTCCTCAGCCTTAAAGGATCAGGGAACTAAAATATCAGAGCTCCGTGGACTTGGAAATGGTCTTTTCCTCTATTTTATCCACTTGTGACCCAAAGAACCTGCCTTGTACACCAGAGTCCCATGAAAAACAGGTTTTCTCTTTCCTGGGTGAATCTCAGCTTTCCCTGGGAGGTAGAGATGACCAAGATGGATCCTCCTGCTGTGTCTCATCTGATCTGCACTCAAGGAAAGTCTGTACTTCACTCTATCTTATGCTCTTTTCTATTCCTTGCCTCTGCCTATTGTTGGTGCCAAGCTAGTGGTGGAGTGAAGCTAATAACTCACTGATGTGTATTCATGAATGCCAGATAATATGTTAATGACACTATGCAAACACATCTGATTAAAACAAACAAACAAGCAAACAACAACCTAAACCCCAGGCCACCTTGGGTTGGATTGTGCTGTTCCCAGCCTCTCCAAGGAGGAGGTTTTCCCTTGGTACAGGTGACTAAATTCCATCTCCTATTGTGGTAACCCACCCCCAGAGTTTGTTTCAGATTTTTGATAGTCATGAACTATTTATTTCAGATAGGCTGTGGGTTCCTGCTCTGACTGAACCTTTGTGCCTTGGGCCTGGGTCTCCTGAGACTGGTCACCATGATGGTGGTGAACATCTGCAGAGTCCTCTTCAGCAGGAGCTTTGAGTACTCCCCAAATGGACTTGCAGATACACTCTCAGGACTGATCCAGGAAAAAAATGACTTTTTTAAGCTCAGTGGCTGAACTAAACACAACAAAAAGAAAAGAAATATTGTTTGGGGTGGGTTTCACCAACACTCATCCTTCTCTGACTCACTGAGAACTGGAAATAACCAAAACTAGCTAAATGCACATTGATCACAACAAACTCTTCCCTTTCATCTCTCAATATCTTCAAGAAATGGTAAAGTTGACAATTCTCTCTCCTTGCATTCATACCTCCCCAGCTAAGTAAGGTTGCTCACCATGATATTAGAAAAAGATCCTATGTGGGCATCCATGGATCATGTTAATTGGGTTCCAAAGCAGGGATTTAAACAAGGTTATTTAATCTTTCAAGGCAGGTCTACCAAGAGAGAAAAGAGAAGGCAGTGGGGGGTGCAATGTCTCCAGCTGAGAGAGATTAGGGTGTTGGCCAGTGTGAGGAGCCCCTGTGATGATTGCACATTGCTTTGAGTTCATTGCATTCCCACAAAAGGCTCTGCCCCCATCACACCTCTCAGCACACTCTATTAGGGGCAGTGGTCCAGAAATGATGCGGAAAAAGGAGGGCTATTTTCTGAAGAATGGCAGTTGGCATCTCCTACCTGCTCACAGAGCAAGTGTGACCTTGGTCAGCTTGAAAAAACACAAGTACAGCTACCATCACCTTGCTGCATCTCAGAGAAGAGTCCCCAGGCAGCAATCCCACTATTAGAAGGGCATCAACACCTTCAAAGAGGTTTGGTGCTGCTCACCATCTGCACCAACCTTGTTCTATTGGCAGCTGTGGGACACTTTCCCATGAGGTGATTAGTTATTGCCTAGAAGTCCACCAGGATCAGTTCCCACCATGTTGCAGCAGCTCTGATTTGGAGATGCAGGGGAAGGTCCATTCAGCGGGGGAAGGTCTATTCAAAAGGGTTTGTAATGATAGGCCAAGGAGTGATGGTTTTAAGCTAGGAAAAGATAAATTTAGACTGGATATTAGAAAAAAGTTCTTCAATATGAGGGTGATAGATCAGTGGAATGGGCTGCCCAGAGAGGGGGTGGAGGCCCCATCCCTGGAGTCCTTCAAGGTCAGGCTTGATGGGGCTTTGAGCAATCTGACCTAGGTAGAGATGTCCCTATTGTGTAGGGAGGTTGGACCAGATGACCTCTAGAGGTCCCTTCCAGCCTAAAACATCCTATGATTCTATGTAGAACACAGCGATTGCTTCTCTTCACTTGCAGCTGCCCCATGACAGGCTGACAGAGAGTCCTACACGGGAGTTTCTCAACCTTTTTTTAATCAAGGACCATGAGAAGATGTTACCAACCCCCTCCTGGAGTTGCTTATGTCATGGTGTTACAAAAGAGTTTGAAAATGAAGGTAACATGCAAATGTTGCTTTGTTTTCCCCCCATTTTATTTGCTTGTCCATTCATGGGTTCAGGGTTGTGGGGGCTTATATGAAAAGGAAAGGTTTGAAGGTTTGGACATGCTGGAATGTGTCCAAAGGAGGGCCACGAGGATGATCAGAGGGCTGGAGCATCTCTCCTATGAGGATAGACTGAGAGAGTTGGGGTTGTTCAGTCTGGAGAAGAGAAGGCTCCCAGGGGACCTTATTGTGGCCTTCCAGGATCTGAAGGGGGCTACAAGAAAGCTGGGGAGGGACTTTTTAAGATGTCGGGTAGTGGTAGGACTGGGGGGAATGGATCTAAACTAGAGGTGGGGAGATTCAGATGAGGTATTAGGAAGAAGTTCTTGCCCATGAGGGTGGGGAGACACTGGCACAGGTTGGCCAGAGAGGTGGTGGAAGCCCCATGCCTGGAAATGTTGAAGGCCAGGCTGGCTGGGGCTGTGAGCAACCTGGTCTAGTGGGAGGTGTTGCTGGCCATGGGAGGGGGGTTGGAACTAGATGATCTTTAAGGTCCCTTCCAACCCTGACAATTCTATGATTCTATGATTCTAAGTCATTTCACAGGGTGTTTTTGATGTCTATAGAAGCATTCAGAGACCACACAGCACCTACCCACCTCTCCATCCAAAGCGTTTGCAATTTCCCCATGGTGTTGCCATCCCTACGTCACCATTTCCTCCAGCCCTTTCTCCCCAGCAGCAGCAAAACCAGCCAGAGCAGGGTGAAAAACCCATCACAGCATGAAAGGGAGAGAATGATGCGAATGATGCCTGGCCAGGTTTCATCTATCCAACTTTATGTGTCATCAGTTTGGATGCGTAAATCTGAGCGGGTTGTCTGGATGCCTTTTATAGTCGATGGAGAGACAGAAGAACTTCCCAGGTGCAATTCAGCCCAGCTGGGAGAGATGAATTGTGCTCTAGAAGGAACCATCTCTCTTTCCCCACCATAAAGCAATGTCACGGCCATCAAGCAGCTCAGACATAACCACCCACCTCTCAGCAAGCTGCAGTTAGCTGAGAAAAGTCCCCCTCAAAATAACCCACAAACATCCGCCAGCTTCCCTAAACAGCTCTCGTGGTGTGGCAGAATAAAAGCATCCAGGGGAGAAGTGCTCGCTCCACTTTGGGACTGGATTTGGGGCTGTGGTGTGTCAGGGAAGCTGTGCCTGCTCCAGTTTGGGGCTGTGGTGTGGCAGAGGAGATGAGCTCACTCCAGTTTGGGACTGGAATTTGGGGCTGGGGATGGAAGAGGAGCAGTGCTCATTCCAGTTTGGGACTGGAATTTGGGGTTGCAATATGGCAGAGGAGCTGTGCTGGCTCCAGTTTGGGACTGGAATTTGGGGCTGGGGATGGAAGAGGAGCAGTGCTCATTCCAGTTTGGGNTTGATGGGGCTTTGAGCAATCTGACCTAGGTAGAGATGTCCCTATTGTGTAGGGAGGTTGGACCAGATGACCTCTAGAGGTCCCTTCCAGCCTAAAACATCCTATGATTCTATGTAGAACACAGCGATTGCTTCTCTTCACTTGCAGCTGCCCCATGACAGGCTGACAGAGAGTCCTACACGGGAGTTTCTCAACCTTTTTTTAATCAAGGACCATGAGAAGATGTTACCAACCCCCTCCTGGAGTTGCTTATGTCATGGTGTTACAAAAGAGTTTGAAAATGAAGGTAACATGCAAATGTTGCTTTGTTTTCCCCCCATTTTATTTGCTTGTCCATTCATGGGTTCAGGGTTGTGGGGGCTTATATGAAAAGGAAAGGTTTGAAGGTTTGGACATGCTGGAATGTGTCCAAAGGAGGGCCACGAGGATGATCAGAGGGCTGGAGCATCTCTCCTATGAGGATAGACTGAGAGAGTTGGGGTTGTTCAGTCTGGAGAAGAGAAGGCTCCCAGGGGACCTTATTGTGGCCTTCCAGGATCTGAAGGGGGCTACAAGAAAGCTGGGGAGGGACTTTTTAAGATGTCGGGTAGTGGTAGGACTGGGGGGAATGGATCTAAACTAGAGGTGGGTAGATTCAGATGAGACATTAGGAAGAAGTTCTTCCCCATGAGGGTGGGGAGACACTGGCACAGGTTGGCCAGAGAGGTGGTGGAAGCCCCATGCCTGGAAATGTTGAAGGCCAGGCTGGCTGGGGCTGTGAGCAACCTGGTCTAGTGGGAGGTGTTGCTGGCCATGGGAGGGGGGTTGGAACTAGATGATCTTTAAGGTCCCTTCCAACCCTGACAATTCTATGATTCTATGATTCTAAGTCATTTCACAGGGTGTTTTTGATGTCTATAGAAGCATTCAGAGACCACACAGCACCTACCCACCTCTCCATCCAAAGCGTTTGCAATTTCCCCATGGTGTTGCCATCCCTACGTCACCATTTCCTCCAGCCCTTTCTCCCCAGCAGCAGCAAAACCAGCCAGAGCAGGGTGAAAAACCCATCACAGCATGAAAGGGAGAGAATGATGCGAATGATGCCTGGCCAGGTTTCATCTATCCAACTTTATGTGTCATCAGTTTGGATGCGTAAATCTGAGCNAAAAACAAATTTAAAAAAATTAAAAAGGGGAAAAATATTTTTTTTAAAAAAGGAAAAAATACGAAAAAAACCAAAAATTTAAAAGGGAAAAAATATTTAAAAATTAAAAAGGGAAAAATACTTAAAAAATAAAAAGGAAAGAATATGAAAAACAAATTTAAAAGGGAAAAATATTTTAAAAATTTAAAAGTAGAAAATGTTAAAAAAAGGAAAAATATGAAAAAACAAATTTAAAAGGGGAAAAATATTTTAAAAATTAAAAAAGGAAAAATATTTTTAAAATAAAAGGAAAAAATATGAAGAAACAAATTTAAAAGGGGAAAAATATTTAAAAAATAAAAAGGGAAAAATATTTTTAAAAATTTAAAAGGGGAAAAAATATGAAAAAAATAAACAGGGAAAGGGAGCAGAGGAAAGAAGAGAGGGAGAAAGCAAAGGATGCATGTCAGCTCTGCACCAGCTTGCACAGGGGTTGCCTTTTGCTCGGCGCACATCAATGCCTCTTATCCTCCGAAGTTATTTCCTCTGGAGTGAACCTATCAAAGATTTCCAGCCTCTCTGGAGAGAGCAGTTCCAGATAACACTGGATTTCCTTGTCAATTCTTGCCTACCAGGCTCTGGCAGCTTTTTCTACCTGCCACTCTGATCTTAACACACACGTACAGAAGAAATGTGTGTGTGTGTTTCTGGAGCTCATCCCTCCTGCTCTGCAAGCGATGCAGCTGCCTTCAGACTGCAGAGAGCAAGGGAAAACCCAGTCACACTTGGCATCTGCAGAGCGCCCAACTCATCTGTGATTCCTGGAGTGTCTTGCCCTCCTTCTAATTACAGTAATTAATATAATTATACTACTAATAATGATTATTCTTTAGGGTGTGCCAGATCTTTCCTAATACACCTCCTTCCCTGAGAGTCTCGGGCTTGTATTTGTAAAAGAAGTCGCTGTAGGGTTTCTAAATAAGTGCTCCCCACCACAATCCTGTTGCTACAGCAGCTGGGAATTCAGAAATGCTCATCCCCTCTCTCCTCTTTGCAGTGACAACAGGGCTGACAGGACCACCCCCTCCAACAGGTTCCTAGCATCTCCCTGATGCTTCAGATGGGTCTTTTGGATCAGTTGTGGGTTTTTATTTTTGGATGGAGCAGAGAAATTGGTAAAATCATAGAATCATAGAATCATCAGGGTTGGAAGGGACCTCAAAGATCATCTAGTTCCAACCCCCTTGCCATGGGCAGGGACACCTCCCACTAGAGCAGGTTGCTCAAAGCCCCATCCAGCCTGGCCTTGAACACCTCCAGGGATGGAGCATCCACAGCTTCCTTGGTCAACCTATGCCAGTGTCTCACTACCCTCAAAATGAAGAATTTCTTCCTAATATCTAATCTAAATCTACCCTCTTTTAGTTTGAACCCATCATCCCTCATCCTTTCACTACAGACCTTTGTAAAAAGTCCCTCCCCAGCTTTCTTGTAGGCCCCCTTCAGATACTTCAGATCTGCTGGTACTGGCAGCCCACCCGGGTGGGTTGATCAGCCTCCTTCAGCCATGGTGCTAAGGCAGTGGCTGGTGAGAGGAGAGACTGTGCAAGCCCTAAATCAGCATCCCAAGGAGCCGTGTAATTACAAGGCTCTACCTGGAGGGCCCAGAGCTCATTAGCCTCAGCCATAAAATCAGCCATTTATAGGTGCTGTAACTCACGCTGGACCGAAGGGTGGGCACGTCAAGGCACAGCTGCTCTCCTGCAGCTTCAGCCCCAACCAAGAGTTTCCTAAAGCTCCAGCACAGCTGAAGCCTCCTGTGCAAAACTGATCGCCCAAAGCACAGAATCATATGTGTTAATTAATGATTTCTTGTGGTTTTGTGTGTTCTTCCTAGGCTCTGTGTCCCAGGATGACATTAGGCTTCAACATGGACTGTGATCACCAGCTCAGCTCCCACACTGATCAGGAGGACAGTGGCTCTGGTGTGTCACCCAACCATCCTCCTTCTCCTGTGTCAATGCCTGTCCACATGTATGGATGGTAGAAATCACTGCTCTGTGGTTAAACACAACCCTTAATAATTTGCACTGTGTGTGTGATCTTCCAGCCTTCTGTGTATCACCCAGGACATGTCCTGGAAGTCCACTGGCCCCAAAGACAATGTGAGACCCCCTGAAGGTCTTGGTGATGTGGGTGGAGGATCCCCAAATGTGATTTACAGTTACCAACTTTAAGTCATAACATTTCCATGCAAGTCTGGTAAAGTCCTGTGGAAGAAAGGGGGGCCCAGAGCCACCTCAGCAGCTCTTGGGTACTTAGAATCATAGAATTATTTTGGTTGGAAAAAACCTTTAAGATCATTAAGTCCAACTATTCCCCCATCCCTGCCAGGGCACCACTAAACCATGTCCCTCAGCACCACATCTATATGGCTTTGAAACCCCTCCAGGGATGGGGGCTCCACCACTGCCCTGGGCAGCTTGTTCCAGGCCTTGACAAGGCTTTTGGGGAAGAAGTTTCTCCTAATATCTAATTTAAACCTCCTCTGGCACAATTTGAGGCTGTTTCCTCTTGTCCTATCCTTCTTGAGTGAACCACACAGTCTAGAAACCCACCATCAGCATCATGTCAGGACTCCACCACCTTGTGCCCTTAAGCACCCACACTTTTTGCCCCAAGGACATGCCTTCTCCAGAAGTGTCTGGATAAGCAGGAGGAAGGCAAGAAGGTCAGTGGGGCAAGTATGCTAGGAAGTGAAAGCTTGGTTGCTACATCTATAGGGGCCTCCTGCCCATCCAAACCAGATCTCAGGACTTGGTCTCTTTCAGCCAATGCTACTGTTCCAACTGCACCAAAAGGATCCCAGTTACCCCACACCCAACCTTGCAAACCCAGATAGTACCATAATGCTTATCATGCTCCCATGGTTGTGTAGGTCATAGGTCACCACCAGGCTTGCCTATNAATCCTGTTGCTACAGCAGCTGGGAATTCAGAAATGCTCATCCCCTCTCTCCTCTTTGCAGTGACAACAGGGCTGACAGGACCACCCCCTCCAACAGGTTCCTAGCATCTCCCTGATGCTTCAGATGGGTCTTTTGGATCAGTTGTGGGTTTTTATTTTTGGATGGAGCAGAGAAATTGGTAAAATCATAGAATCATAGAATNTTTTGCAGCAGTGGAGAAGTTGGACAGCATTAAAAAAAGCTGCAAACCCTCCCAGGCTTTGCCAGGAACAGCATCTGACTCCCGGAGATGCAAGGACAGAGCTGTGAATTACAAAAGGACCAGAATATCGCTGCAGATTTTCCTGACAAAAGAGGCTCCACCTTTTTTCCTCCTTCCCAAATTTCTGGAATTATTTCCTCTGCTCCATCGGAGGCTCCACCAGCACATACACACACGTACTAGATACACACTCATTCCCCAGGTTTGTTTTTTAGATTTGCTTATTGACATTCCCCCTCCCTCCTTCCCTCCATCTCCTGCTCTTCGCTTCCCCCACTCCACTGGCACGACTTGATTCTTTATAACATTCACCATTGCTGGAAGACCCGGGGCTGCTTTAAAAAGTAATATTAAAAAAAATATTAAAAATGGGGGGGGGGGAAAATTAGAGTTTTAAAAAATAAAAAGGGGGAAAATCTTTTTAAAAAATAAAAAGAAAAAAATATGAAAAAAACCCAAATTTAAAAAAATTAAAAAGGGGAAAAATATTTTTTAAAAAAGGAAAAAATACGAAAAAAAAATTAAAAAAAAAATAAAAAGGGGAAAAATATTTTTTTTAAAAAGGAAAAATATGAAAAAAACCCAAATTTAAAAAAAATTAAAAAGGGGAAAAATATTTTTTAAAAAAGGAAAAAATATGAAAAAAAACAAATTTAAAAAAATTAAAAAGGGGAAAAATATTTTTTNATTAAAAAAGGAAAAATATTTTTAAAATAAAAGGAAAAAATATGAAGAAACAAATTTAAAAGGGGAAAAATATTTAAAAAATAAAAAGGGAAAAATATTTTTAAAAATTTAAAAGGGGAAAAAATATGAAAAAAATAAACAGGGAAAGGGAGCAGAGGAAAGAAGAGAGGGAGAAAGCAAAGGATGCATGTCAGCTCTGCACCAGCTTGCACAGGGGTTGCCTTTTGCTCGGCGCACATCAATGCCTCTTATCCTCCGAAGTTATTTCCTCTGGAGTGAACCTATCAAAGATTTCCAGCCTCTCTGGAGAGAGCAGTTCCAGATAACACTGGATTTCCTTGTCAATTCTTGCCTACCAGGCTCTGGCAGCTTTTTCTACCTGCCACTCTGATCTTAACACACACGTACAGAAGAAATGTGTGTGTGTGTTTCTGGAGCTCATCCCTCCTGCTCTGCAAGCGATGCAGCTGCCTTCAGACTGCAGAGAGCAAGGGAAAACCCAGTCACACTTGGCATCTGCAGAGCGCCCAACTCATCTGTGATTCCTGGAGTGTCTTGCCCTCCTTCTAATTACAGTAATTAATATAATTATACTACTAATAATGATTATTCTTTAGGGTGTGCCAGATCTTTCCTAATACACCTCCTTCCCTGAGAGTCTCGGGCTTGTATTTGTAAAAGAAGTCGCTGTAGGGTTTCTAAATAAGTGCTCCCCACCACAATCCTGTTGCTACAGCAGCTGGGAATTCAGAAATGCTCATCCCCTCTCTCCTCTTTGCAGTGACAACAGGGCTGACAGGACCACCCCCTCCAACAGGTTCCTAGCATCTCCCTGATGCTTCAGATGGGTCTTTTGGATCAGTTGTGGGTTTTTATTTTTGGATGGAGCAGAGAAATTGGTAAAATCATAGAATCATAGAATCATCAGGGTTGGAAGGGACCTCAAAGATCATCTAGTTCCAACCCCCTTGCCATGGGCAGGGACACCTCCCACTAGAGCAGGTTGCTCAAAGCCCCATCCAGCCTGGCCTTGAACACCTCCAGGGATGGAGCATCCACAGCTTCCTTGGTCAACCTATGCCAGTGTCTCACTACCCTCAAAATGAAGAATTTCTTCCTAATATCTAATCTAAATCTACCCTCTTTTAGTTTGAACCCATCATCCCTCATCCTTTCACTACAGACCTTTGTAAAAAGTCCCTCCCCAGCTTTCTTGTAGGCCCCCTTCAGATACTTCAGATCTGCTGGTACTGGCAGCCCACCCGGGTGGGTTGATCAGCCTCCTTCAGCCATGGTGCTAAGGCAGTGGCTGGTGAGAGGAGAGACTGTGCAAGCCCTAAATCAGCATCCCAAGGAGCCGTGTAATTACAAGGCTCTACCTGGAGGGCCCAGAGCTCATTAGCCTCAGCCATAAAATCAGCCATTTATAGGTGCTGTAACTCACGCTGGACCGAAGGGTGGGCACGTCAAGGCACAGCTGCTCTCCTGCAGCTTCAGCCCCAACCAAGAGTTTCCTAAAGCTCCAGCACAGCTGAAGCCTCCTGTGCAAAACTGATCGCCCAAAGCACAGAATCATATGTGTTAATTAATGATTTCTTGTGGTTTTGTGTGTTCTTCCTAGGCTCTGTGTCCCAGGATGACATTAGGCTTCAACATGGACTGTGATCACCAGCTCAGCTCCCACACTGATCAGGAGGACAGTGGCTCTGGTGTGTCACCCAACCATCCTCCTTCTCCTGTGTCAATGCCTGTCCACATGTATGGATGGTAGAAATCACTGCTCTGTGGTTAAACACAACCCTTAATAATTTGCACTGTGTGTGTGATCTTCCAGCCTTCTGTGTATCACCCAGGACATGTCCTGGAAGTCCACTGGCCCCAAAGACAATGTGAGACCCCCTGAAGGTCTTGGTGATGTGGGTGGAGGATCCCCAAATGTGATTTACAGTTACCAACTTTAAGTCATAACATTTCCATGCAAGTCTGGTAAAGTCCTGTGGAAGAAAGGGGGGCCCAGAGCCACCTCAGCAGCTCTTGGGTACTTAGAATCATAGAATTATTTTGGTTGGAAAAAACCTTTAAGATCATTAAGTCCAACTATTCCCCCATCCCTGCCAGGGCACCACTAAACCATGTCCCTCAGCACCACATCTATATGGCTTTGAAACCCCTCCAGGGATGGGGGCTCCACCACTGCCCTGGGCAGCTTGTTCCAGGCCTTGACAAGGCTTTTGGGGAAGAAGTTTCTCCTAATATCTAATTTAAACCTCCTCTGGCACAATTTGAGGCTGTTTCCTCTTGTCCTATCCTTCTTGAGTGAACCACACAGTCTAGAAACCCACCATCAGCATCATGTCAGGACTCCACCACCTTGTGCCCTTAAGCACCCACACTTTTTGCCCCAAGGACATGCCTTCTCCAGAAGTGTCTGGATAAGCAGGAGGAAGGCAAGAAGGTCAGTGGGGCAAGTATGCTAGGAAGTGAAAGCTTGGTTGCTACATCTATAGGGGCCTCCTGCCCATCCAAACCAGATCTCAGGACTTGGTCTCTTTCAGCCAATGCTACTGTTCCAACTGCACCAAAAGGATCCCAGTTACCCCACACCCAACCTTGCAAACCCAGATAGTACCATAATGCTTATCATGCTCCCATGGTTGTGTAGGTCATAGGTCACCACCAGGCTTGCCTATAGATGTTGCTGGTGTGCAGACAAGAAGACCATGCCAGCAGAAGAATCACACTTCATGGTGTCCATATGGGCTCTCCCAGTCGTTAAAGGACATATAGACAGTAAATGATTCCTGAGGACCTCCATGCTGAAACCAAGAGCTGTGTTTGAAATCCAGCAGCACCATATAGCCCCTCAATAGCAGATCCAGCCCTGGAGAGGATTGCTTCAATTGCAAGCTTTGCTCAAGGGCTCTCCTGTGTTACTCCAGCCCTGTAAACACAGGTTGGAGACCTGAGCTTCTGGCTAGTTCATGCTGTTCCCTCTCCGGGAGTTTCAACATTTGTCAGTTCCAGGAAGATCCAATATAATTTCAAAGGCAGGATGTGAAATTGGATTATGTGGGACTCAGCCTCTGAGCAGAGAAGAGGTAGCTCTCCTTAAAGGCCAACAATAATCTTCCCTTTTTCCCTGCCTGGGACCTTCACTGAACCTTGAATGGAGAAGCACACGCTTATTCCATTTCACCTTGCAGCTGGTTTGCTGTAATTGATTATATTTGTCAGCTTATTTTTTTTTTTCCTCTTTTAAATGCCATAAATGGATTCATGCTGCACGTTTGTGTAAACCAGAGTCACTCCCCTGCAACAATTCTCTGTTATTCTCTGTTTTGTGCTCACAACGGGAGAGATGCATCTAAATAGGACAGAAAAATACTGCTTTGTAAACCTGGAGTAGGTGTGGAGCATCTAATCCAGCCACCCATCATCTCCCTGCTCTAATCTGCCTAAAGTCAATGGGGACAGAGAGGGAAGGAGCAGGCGACAACAACAGTATCATGGTAACGGTGAGAGCCATGCTGGAGTGGATCATCTCCTCCAAGAGCTCAGGGAGGGGTGGGCAACCTCACACGCAGCTTCCCCAGGCTATATGTCCTGGGGAAGCATTCATCAGACACAAAAGGACACGTGTCACACCAGAAGAACTCTGTTATTGTTGTTATTTATCTCGTGTAATGCTCTAGCTCTTTAGTCAGGTCAGAGCCTTGGTCTTTTCCTTCAAAGCCTGAAATAACTGGAGGCACGTGGGGTTAAGAGCATGTTCTGTAGCCCCGTTTTCAGCTCTGCTCAATGATGGCACTTTGTAGTCAGGAAGCTCCTGCCACATCCCCAGCAGCCGAGGCAGATAAGAGGTCCACTGGACATGCCATGGAGTCAAGAGGGGTTGTGGAGTCTCCTTCTCTGGGGACATTCAAAACCCCCCTGGACGTGTTCCTGTGTGACCTGCTCTAGGTGATCCTGCTCTGGCAGGGGCGTTGGACTAGATGATCTTTTGAAGTCCCTTCCAACCCACAATGTTCTGTGATTCTGTGAAGAGCCCAGCTCAGAGAAGGAAGGTGTGAAGCATCCTTCCCTCCCAGTAGCCTCAGGAGATAATTCCCCTGGGGCACAGTGGCAGCCCTCATCCTGGCAATCCCAGAATCCCAGCATGGTGTGGAACAGAAGGGACCTCTGGAAATCACCTTGTCCAACCCCCCTGCTCCAGCAGGTCACCCAGAGCAGGTTGCCCAGGATCACATCCAGGTGGGTTTGGAATCTCTCCAGAGAAGGAGACTCCACAACCTCTCTGGGCAGCCTGGGCCAGGCTCCAACACCCTCACACCAAATAAGTTGATGTTGAGTTGTTGAGGTGATGTGTAGGTTAATGTGACATTATGACGTGAAATGTGGACATGATTAAAAGTGAACTCCAAAAAAAATGAACCACCTGGGGCTTTACACCCTAGAAATAAATAGAAATATTATTTAGAGTGTAGAGTAAATAGAAATGGAAATGGAGCATGAAAGACACAATTTCATCTTCTTAGAGGTTGGTTGGACTCCTCTAGTCCTCTCTGATGCCCAGGTACTGAGGAAAGAACAAAGTGAATCTGCAGTAGGAATTAAAAGGGTGCAGAGTAATTACCCAAGGAACAGGGTCTTTAGAAGAACTGCCTATAAAAGACAAGCCAACTGAAACAAACCCCCCAAAAAACCAAACCAGGAGCACTTTGGGGCTGCATCCTTCTCCTCTCTCCTCCCATCTTGGTCACACAATACAAGCTGCCCTCTTGCAAGAGGCTGCAAAGACAAGTGAGGAGAGGTGGCAGAGCAAACACACATGGCCAAGAGCATGGTTACTTCTTTCGGTGGCTTTGCAGGAGCTACAGGGATGTGACAGCAAAATACAGCAATTGGAGCTCAAGAGCCACCAGCATCATGATGGGGGAGTGTGAACAAGGACCCAGGAGAAGCTGTTTATCCAGGCTGGATGTTGAAGTAGCCATCATCCATTTGGCCAATTGATGCCTGACACTGCATAAAACTGTGCAATAAAGGCAGTGCTTGGTTGAATTTTGGCAGGGTGGGATTGGTGTTTGCTATCCTCCTGCCTCTGCATCAATGAGGCATTTTAAGGGGTCCTCAGTCTGGAGCTGGATGGCAGAGGTGGGTCCCATCCTGCTCTCTCTGCTCTCCTTTCACAACAGGTCCCTCCAGCGAGTACATTTGAGTCTAAGGGCTTGGCTCGTCTGCAGATTGTCACACTCAGTGGTTCATGGATGGGACTGAGCCCAAGTCCATTCTCTGTAGTTTGATATCCAGCTCTGCCTCTGCTATTAAACCTACATAAAAAGCAAGTTTAGTGGCTGCAGAAGCTGCCAGACCATTGCAGCTTTATTTAGTCCCAGAGCAGGTGCATTTTGGGAAGTGGTTTTTGCAGTCTTCCCTCACACACCCATGTCCACAGCCTGCCCGTGAGGTTAACCCATCCCTGCTGGACTAGGAATGTGATGACCAATCCTTTCTCCCTCTACTAGCCAGCAGAGCATCTACTGTAGAAAGTAGAAAGTCTTTGTACTGGAGGCATGCAGGTCAGAGGTGTCCTTTATTGCCATTGGAGCATCTCATATTGGGTTTGAGAACTGGTCACCAGCCTCAAATGGGATCTGAAAGCACCAGAAGTCTTAGATGGATGGATGGATGGATGGATGGATGGATGGAGGATGGATGGATGGATGGATGGATGGATGGATGGATGGATTCACCATTGCCTGAACCCCAGAATTACTACAACAAGGTCCTATCCACTGCAGATACCTGGGAAAAGGACTTTTGTGTTTAGGAGGCAATCAGAATTTTTGGTTTTCTTTCAGGACTTTGTCCAATAGCTTTTTGAACTTGTGTAAACGTCTGCCATGAGAAAGCAGCCAGCAGAACAACTCACCCTCTGAAGGATGTCCTTGTGTGTGCTTTCAGCTTGCTTTCTGCAGTGTGCTGCCTGCCTGGCAGAGTTGATGCCTCCTTGTTCCTGTGTCAGAAGAGATGGTGAACAAGCTTTGTCTCTTCATTCCTTGGTGGCACTTATGGTTTCACAGACATCTACTGCAGCCACTCTCAGTCATCTCTTCTTTAAAGTAGGTATGTTGGATCTCATTTCTGGCTCTAAGCCACAAACTGAGCAAGATCTACAAGGAAATAGGAGAAAATATCTTTGTAATGCCCATGCTCCTGGTTTGCTACAGCTCATCCTTGCCTCCAACAGCAACTTGCTTTGCAGCCCTGTAAAACCCACTTGAAATCAGATTCAGCTCTCCTCACTCTGTCTAAATTTGAGGCATTTTACAAGCCAAGCCTCAATACCTGCTTTAGGGGAAGACAAATCTTCTGTAGACTCTCAAGGGACTTCAGAAACCAGCTCTATATCATAGCTGGCTGAATCCCACCCATAGGGTTAGGGGTGGTAAACTCATCCTCCTCCCCACACACCTCCCTTTGCCCATCTGTACAAACAGAGGCAGCTTCCCCACCTCATGGCATTATTTAGAAGCTCAATTAGTTAATGGATGCAAAGTGCTGGTAAGATGGATAGCACTTTAGAAACAATGTTCTGAGGAAGTATTTCCACCACTTTTTTTTTAGAAAAAATAAAGCCACCTGACAAATCTGTGCCTAGAAGGGTCAGGATGTCAAAAGAGATGGACAGTGAATAAATGAGAAGGGGATGGGAATTGCAATTCATCTTCCAGTTGGCATTTGTTGTATTCAAAGTGAAAAAGGGTAGAATTAGATAGATATTAGGAAGAAATTCTTTATTTTGAGGGTGGTGAGACACTGGCACAGATTGCCCAGAGAAGCTGTGGATGCTCCATCCCTGGAAGTGTGCAAGGTCAGGTTGGATGGAGTTTGAGCAACCTGCTCTAGTGGGAGGTGTCCCTGCCCATGGCAGGGGGGTTGGAACTAGATGATCCTTAATGTCCCTTCCAACCCAAACCATCCTATGAATCTATGTTTTTTATCTCCACTTTGGCTTGGATGGCCAAGAACTACATAGGAGGAAGGAATTTTGTTACTTAGTAACATCTCTGAGGAAGGGCAAGAAACCTTCCAGTGCACAACTGAGATCATAGAATCATTAAAGCTGGAAAAGACTTCTAAGATCATCAAGTCCAACCATCAGAGATCATAGAATTATGGAGTTGTCAGGGTTGGAAGAGATCTTAAAGATCATCTAGTTCCAACTCCCTTGCCATAGGCAGGGACACCTCCCACTAGAGCAGGTTACTCAGAGCCCCATCCAGCCTGACAATCCCCCACTCTGTCTTCACATTGCTACTTCTCCATGTTTTTACTATTTCTCAGTTTAAAAGTAGTCAGGAAGAAAAAGAATTTTTAAAGCCCAGCTGAAAAAGACCTTCTCAGATTGTTTTTTAATATCATAAAGGGGCGTTAACCCCATTAACTATTATTTTATGAAGCAAAACAAGCCAGGAAGATGCAAACTTCTTTCCAGCATATTTTTTTGCTGTGCTTTTGTCCCGTGGTCCTTTCCCTGGCCAGTGTCACCACCCAGTGTTGAACGCTCACAGCCCTTAAGGCTTCTTGGAGCTTTTTTCTGCCACTGTCTCTGCTGTTTGCACAGCTCAGTGCCCGTAATACCTGAGTCGGTGCAAATCCCCCCAGCTATCAGCAAATCCAATTTTATGGACACGGCTACATTTGTGCGATGTGTTGGTGGATTAATTCATGAAGATCGTTGCCTCCTCAGCTCTGTAATTCAAGCTCTTTGCTTTCAGGGGAGGGAGGCACATGGATATTTTCACCCAATGGGGCCACTCAACAAGTGTCGCAGCGGGATACAGAAGCAGCATGGAAGATTGTGCTTGGCCAAAGGTCAATGTGACTATTATGGTGCTGCATGGGATTGGTCAAAGGTTTTAAATGAGATGTCCAGATAGGTTAATTCTGATTTCACGGATATTGATAGGTCAAAAGGCTTCCAGCCACTCCCAAGACTATAATACATATGCATTGTCCATTCTGGGATTATTTTGCTGGATAAATGTAGACTGGCTTAAATCAATAAATCACACCTGCTTTTGGGGTCAAGATGGGGAGGGAAAGCTTTTATTTGGGAGGCAACAGTCTGTTAGTGCTGTGGTGCTGGTCCGTGTCCTTCTGCTCTTTGCATTTCTATGGTGCTTTTTCCCTCCGTGCTCTAGAAAAGCTGCAGGTTCTTGCTGTGCCTTTCTGGTGTCCTTGGAGCACACCACTTCAAAGCTCTTCATCTCTGAACAGGTAGCACCAGTGCTTCTCCTAGAAGGGCTTTCCCAAAACAGAATAATAGTTATGGGATTATTTAGATTGGAAAAGTCCCTTAGGATCATCCAGTCCAACTGTTAACCCAGCACTGCCAAGTCCACCACTAAACCATGTCCATGATATCACTGTTCTTGCACTGGTGAGTCCCTTCCATTAAAATGAAAGCCAGAAAACTTCACTCCCACCATGTAGGGCTGTTTAATGGTAGCATGACTCCCAGAGACAGAAAGATAATTCATATTTTTGTCTTCCTTTACTTTGACAAGAAAACTGAGGCCCAACACAGCTGTGATTTGTGGAAGAAGCAGTGTGGGTTTCCCCACACCAGTATCCCTCCAACTTATGTTTTTCCATCTTCACAAGGGCTATTCTACTGGTTCTGCAATGGGAGGACCCAGCAATGTCCTCAGCAATGTCATCATGGCCTTCAACCTTCATCTGACAGACAGGAGACATCTGTTTGCTCCAGCTCCTGGCCATGTGGTATGTCCTGCACTTTGCATTATAAAACACAGAGGACAAGCTCTATGTCCATCCTTTGTGTCAGTCCAGCACCTAAAGCACCAGGGTGAAGTGCCTGGGCTGTGAGCCCCGAGTTGAAGTTGATCTGTGGATGAGTCCCAACCCAGCAACATGTTTTGTTCCCCAGGTGGTTTCAGACCCCAGAGGCAGAACCGGCCCCAGCTGTGTGAGGCCCCAACGGCCCCCAGGTGATCGTGGTTGGGGTGATGAGTGAGGCCAAGACTATATCAACCAGGAACTGAGGAGGTTGAAGAAAGTTCCTGTTGGGGGCAGCTTGCTGAGCTCTCTCTCAGTGGTGTGTTCTTCCCTTGGCGGATTGAAGACGGAGATGAGCAAACAGATGAAGAATAAAAGATGAAGGTATGTGAGGGGATGTTGCTGAGGTTGGTGTTGGCCTGAGGGAGAAGAGAGCGAGCAGCCCACAGGGTCACAAGCGGCTCATCACGGCAACCTCTGCAGCCATGCACCAGAAGGTGCCAAGTAACATTGCAATGCCACCAATGTAAGCATCTCCCTTGTGAGGAAAGGCTGAGGGAGCTGGGGCTCTTTAGCTTGGAGAAAAGGAGACTGAGGGGTGACCTCATTAATGTCTATAAATATGTAAAGGGCAATTGTTGAGAGAACGGAGCCAGCCTCTTCTCAGTGACATCCAGTGATAGGATAAGGGGCAATGGGTACAAGCTGGAGCATAGGAGGCTTTGGGTAAACATAAGGAAGAACTTTTTCATGGTGGAGGTGACAGACACTGGACCAGGCTGCCCAGGGAGGTTGTGGAGTCTCCTCTGGAGACATTCAAAACTCACCTGGATTTGTTCTTGTATGACCTGCTCTAGGAGATCCTGCTCTAGCAGGGGGGTTGGACTAGATGATCTTTCGAGGTCCCTTCCAACCCCTAACGTTCTGTAATGGGGTCACCAATTCAGGAACCTCAGTGGGAAACCACCACTTACACATCATATTTGTCTTTGCAATTAAATGTACGTGAACAGAAATCTAATTACTGGTGATACTGGGGCTAAGGGGAAACCTCATGGTTTTGAAGTCCTTCAGGAGCAAAATGGGATCTATCATCTTCAGCCTCCAGAGCTCTCATGAGTTCAGGATCTCTCTGCAAGTAGGACCAGCAGTTTCGTGTTGGGATGAATCTCAAAGCACATTGGGTAGGGTGGAGGAATAGTTTTTGCTTTATTTCGTAAATGAAGAAAAATATGAGGGCAGCAGAGACATAACATGTCCCAGACTACATGGGATGAGTTGTAGATTTGGGAATAGATCTAGGAAAGGGATGGTGCATGTATGAGTATGTGTGTGCATACAGGGGTGGGTTCCACTAAAGCAACCAGCAGAACCTCCACTGTCTTCTCCAGAGCAAGGATTTCATCCAACAGCTCAACTCTGACTTACATGAGCATCCTTTGTATAGTTACCATAGAGCCCTGATGACCAACCAGTGCTGCTGGTTCCTGCATCTCATCTAATGTCCTCGTTCCCAATTCACAACATCCCACAGCATCTGTGGGGAATCACTGGAGCTTTCTGAGGCTTGATGGGGACCTGGGAAATGGCAGAAGTGAAGGTTTAAGGAGGGTTTGATCTGATGGAGGCTCTTCTTAGAAGAAGAAAGGGAAAATATGAGCAACATGAAGGACCTTATATCACTGTACAAGGCACTTCAAACATCTAAGGGACCAAAATATCCACAGACGTGTGGTCTGTTCTTCCTGCTCCCAATTTATGCCCAGTTTCTCCCCATCCATCTCCTTTCCCTTTTAAAATCTAATTTCTCTAACCTTCTGGAAGCAGCCAGACATGGTTCAGGAGTGACTTTCCATCCTCCCTATTAAAGTCTGGCTCCCTCTCCCTTACTTCATGTACCTGTTTATATCAGTTTCAGGTGAACAGAGAAAGCCCACTTAAAGTGCTTTTTTTCTGGGATATTTTTTCACAAATTGGACCATTAAACCTAATGTATGATATTAGCAAAGTGTGTGCTACTAAGCAGAGCAGCATTTAGCACATAAAAGATATTTAGAATATTAGAGATCGGGATCGTTTTCTCTCTATAATGCTCTAAAATCTGTTGGAAAGTGGGGGGGAAGTGCATTAGCAGGAGGATCAGGTTGTGATTCAAGGCTGAAGAGTTAAAGCTCCCTGGACCACTGTAATTTTGACCCCTTCTCCAAATCATTATGCTAGGACATAGGGCCTCTCATTACTATGGAATATAACACTGGGCTTTGGGAGCTTTAACTCTGTATTTTCTGCCTCTTGTGGGTTTAAATAGTAATTTAAAATCAGTTAAAATAGTTCTTTTAATTTTTTTTCTTCTGTTAAAATAGTTTTTTCTTTTTTTTTTTCCCCAATGAATTAACTCCAGAGGTTTTTGAAGGTAAAAGGGAAATTAAAAATGTGGGGAAACTGATTGACTTGATTTCTTACACCCAAGCCTTTTTTTGGGGGTACTTTAATGGATGGTGAAGACACCATAAACCCACTTTGTTCAGGGTGAATAATGTTGTCCAAATGAGAATTGGATCTGGCATGTTCGTAAAGACTAAGGAAAAAATCCCATCAAAGAAACTCAATTTTGTTTCATATGAAAGCATGCTTCAAAATATGGTAAAAACACAGTTTTCTGGGTTTAGTAAAGAGGATTCTTCCACCTTTCTGTGCTTCCTCTGAGCTCACCTCTCCTCAAATCCTACATGCTTTGTTCTTTTACTGAGCAATTTTGGTGATGCCCTCTGGTCCTACGTCATGTGTTTGCCCCGTTTATCCAGTCCCTAAAGACTACAGAAGCCTCAAGGTTTTGATGTCAAGAGCTTTGATACAGAAAATATTGTAGAACACTGGACAAATATTCAATTATTATTAATTTTAACAGCTTGTCTGCAGGGTTGTAGGTAGATCCACCATCATGTTTATAACACCATTGTGTTAGATGTTCCTCATCCATGTGCTACAAACCCACCTTATCAGACAGAGCCAAGCAGTACATTTTTGAGGGCCACAAAAATGATCAGAGGGCTGGAGCACCTCTACTATGAAGAAAGGCTGAGAAAGTTGGGCTTGGTCAGCCTGGAGAAGAGAAGGCTCTGGGGAGACCTTCTTGGTGCCTTTCAGGACTTCAAGGGGACTGTCAGAAAGATGGGGATGGACTTTTTAGCAGGGCTTGTTGCAACAGGACAAGGGGTGATGGGTTTAAACTAAAAGAGGGAGGTTTAGACTAGAGAGAAGGAAGAAATTTTTGATGCTGGGGGTGGTGAGAGCTTGTCCCAGGTTACTCAGAGAGGTGGTTGATGATCCATCCCTGGAAACATTCAACATCAGTTTGACCAGGGCTCTGAGCAACCTGCTCTAGTGGAAGAGGTCTCTGCTTAGTGTAGNAGTACTGCTGGTTCATGGGACACTGAGCTCTTTCCATTCCTTGCATCCAGGCCCAGGACAGGGATACTGCACCAGGAAAGCTGATGGAAGGTCAGGGAAGGGAAGATCAGAGATGACCTTCATGTTACAACGTCTTTTGCTTGCAATGCAAGTTTATCCCAAAATGTACAATGTGCTCAGCAGGGAAAACAAATAAGGAGGTAGCTGGAGGAGAGAACAGGGTGAGAAGCAGGTCACAGGCACTGAGAGAAGATTGCATGGATTATCTAGGAGTACCTCTGGGTATATGCAATAAGCCAGCAAGGAGCTGTAATCATAACCTGACACTATGACTGTTATTGTCATTATAAATATTAATTCAATGTTGCGTACTGACATCAATCCTTGTCCTACCAGCATGACCTCAAAGCCTTCTGGAGATCTCAAACCAGAGGCTTCTTTGGTTTCAACAGCCTTTGGACCCGGCCACTTCACCCACAGCAAAAACCTGTTGCATTTCAGAGCTGTAACAAGAACAGCAGCAAGAAAAAATATTATATTAAAAAAAACCCAACAGAGAGAGAATTAATAGAGTGGTTTGAAAAAACCCCCAATAATTCTGTGAAATAAATGGGGACAAATGCTGAGACTGTGGATGGTGTTTGCAAATAATGGCAGCCATTGGCCAATGTTCTCCTCCTCATTACTCCTCATTTGTGGAACAGAATCAGACATTATCTCCAGGGATGTTTTCAGATGTAAATAGATGGCTGGGCATGTTCAGCTGATTTCTGCCATCCCTGGTGTTTATGTTTCATATCATTTCATGGGCACACCTCAGTCAGCTCGCATCAAAACTCGTGGCCAGATCAGGATGTTTTGACTGAAATGAAGATGGAACGTTGCTCAAGATGATTTACAGCCGTCCAAAACTTGATCTGGAAGGGAGCTGAACAATTTGTCTGGTGCTTTCAGAGCCTCAGGGCTAGGAAGTTCTGTGCAGATTTATATTTTTTATTTCTATAGTCTTAGAGCTGCTCACTAATGAGAACAATTTCTCACATCCTCAGTATATGTAGGCCACCAGCGTTGCAGCTCCTCAACCATGGTGCTGGATAGGAGCATATTTACATCTGTGCACATCCAGATGGAGCAACCAGAGTCTGAATCAGACCCACAACTTCAGATCTGAGGGTGTCAGGAGGATGGAACCAGTGACATCCAATGATAGGACAAGGGGCAACGGGTGTAAGCTGGAACAGAGGAGGCTCCACATAAATATGAGAAGAAACTTCTTCCCAGTGAGGATGACAGAGCCTGGAACAGGCTGCCCAGGGAGGTTGTGGAGTCTCATTCTCTGGAGACATTCAAAACCCACCTGGACGTGTTCCTGTGTGACCTGCTCTAGGTGATCCTGCTCTGGCAGGGGGGTTGGACTGGATGATCTTTTGAGGTCCATTCCAATCCCTAACATTCTGTGATACCAACCAGCCATGTCCTCTTCTTTGTCACCCATTCTGTTTGCACTAGACTTGAACCATACTCAGATATAGCCAAGCTTTTAAAAACTCAAGCTCTCAATTCAAGTTTTTCAGGCTACCTGCGGGTTTTTAGCACTTTTTTCTTCTGTCACTGAGTTACAACAGGTATCAAGACTTTAGGTAAGGCACAACATTTCAACGGGACTGTGTTCCTTGAAGAGGAGCATTAGTCTGGGAGCTGATGGGCATCACCACAGCTATGGCCTGCTCAGAATTTTCCAAAAATAATCAGTGGCTGGGGGGTTTGTGCCATGGGAAGGATTCAGATTGGGTCACCATGTGAGCTGGGTGTTTTGGAGCCAGCAGGAACACCCTGTCTACACACCTTCCTCAGTCCATACCTCAAATGAGTTTTGATGTTATGTGCTTGATCAGGTCTAAGCGATTCTTTGGGAAATTCCTTTTTTTTTTTTCCCATGGTGCACAAGTTGATAGCTGGATCCACCATGAATTTCCTATGGATTTTGTGTCTTGGGACAGATGACTTGATGATCTTAGAGGTCTTTTCCAACCTTGATGATTCTATGATTCAAAGCTGAGCTATTTTGCTTGCTGCTGAGTCTGGTGGTACAGCGAAAAGGCAAGTTGAGGTGTCGCGCTCCCAATGAAGTATCTTCTTATAGAATAGAATCATGGAATCATNTAACAGAGTTCACTCTAACTTTCCAATCCTTGCCCAGAGCCATGCGAAAGCTTTAGGACTTTCATAGCTCCTCCACAAGACGTGCTGGAACTATCCTCAGCCCATAACTGGGGAAACCACATCCAAAGAGGGTGCCTCGGTGCAGTGCATGTCTTCCCAATGACTAACTTTAATTAGATTTTTTTTTTTAATTATTTAATACTGTTGATTCACATCTCCCAGCACTCTGCTGTTCCTGACTCCTTGTCCTCAGCCGATGTGAGCCAGGGTTGTGCATCTGTCTCTCATTGCTGCTGCATGAAGAGAGTCCTCTACGTCGCATACAGATGAGACTTGGCTCTCGCCTGCACGGCAGCCAGACAGAGATCCGCAGGAATCACAGCTCCCCAGGTGTAAAAGTCTGAAAAAAAAAAGAAAATAACAGGCTAGCAGTTTGCAGAGAGCTGGTGGAAGGCACCAGTGCCAGCATTTGTGATTTTACTGCCAGCCTCACCGTATCTAGAGGTGTCCTCAACCAGTGGAAGGGTTGTGTGTTGAAATCAAATGCTGTGTGGTGGTCACTAAGGAGCAAAGCTAAGACATGTGAAGCCAGAGGGCTGTGGAAGGACCCCAGATGCCCTTGCTTTTCAAATCCTGGACTGTTTTCTTCTTGCACTTAGGGTTGGCAATGCTGAGATTAATGGCTGGATTGTATCTCTGCTCTCTAAAGTTTCTTGCGATAACGTCTGATCCCTGAAGATTATCCCCACATCTTCTTCAAACTCTTTCTATTTAAACGTTTCCTTTTACAAAGTCAGCTTTCAACCCTGCATTTGAGAAAAATATTAATCTGTTTTGTCAGAGACATACCAGAAAGGGGCTCTTTCTGCAGCTTGTGCCTCAGACCTCCCCAGCTTCTATTTATGCTGCTTTTGAGCATAAGGATAGTTTGCTTTTATCTGTCCGATGGATTTCTGCTGCTGTGATCATTTCTCTCCTGGGAAAGGTGTCTGTGGCTCTTTCCACCACCACAGAAGCACAAAAGACCCTTTTCCCTTTTGTCAAGAAGCCAAAGTCAAGAATTTCCTGCTCTCTCACTTGGGGGTAGTGACTGACCTGGAAAGAACATCTCCACTGAATATTAGTTTCCCCAAATGAAATATCACTTACCCTCTTCTTCACAGTGCCAGTAACATGAGTGGTCTCCAACCACCGTAATTGCTTCGTGGTGGATTGAAATAAGAAGGAGCAGCTTTGCTGATTTGTGGTCTAGAAGGACGGGCAATAGATGTGTCTCCAACCGATATTAAAGATGACAGATTGGAATCTGAGCCGCCGAAGATGTGCGCTGCAGATGATAAATTGCCTTCCAACTTGGAGAGGAGTTGGATCGTGGCTCAGAGTGCAAGGGAAAGGCATGAAATGAAAGCCAGGAGACCAACGTGTAGTCTCCTCAGTGCAAGCATCCATCCCACATCTGTGGAGTGCTTTCTATTTCCATACAGACCTAAGTGAATTAGCGTGCTGGGGGCTGATAGCCCCATTAGATAGCCTGCTTTCCTTTAATGGTTTGATAAAAGGAAGGTGACAAGAAGATAGATAGAGATAATACTCCAGGCTTCTTGCAGGAGAACCATTATCATTAACGGCATTAATTAGCCTATAATACACTGTACAGAAACACCAGACGCAGCCAGTCTAAAGGGAAGTAACCTGACAATTGCCAGTAACGTGATAGCTTAGCATTAGCATACACTGATCATTGAACATCTTTATCTTCCTAACCTGGCCTTTCAGAGAGGGAAGAATTCCCAAGGCTGCCTCGCAGGCAGCATCTCCAGCCAAGTCATTAAAAAGACGCACAATTATGGGAGTGAGAGCCATGAGGTGGGTAGCAGACTCCAGAACCTTTTGCTGTCAAGTCAGCCCGTGCAGGACTAGTCCAGTTTTACCCTTTGAAGGCTGTTTGCACATTAAGGTGGACTGAATTGCTTCTAAATCTGACAGCCTTTCCCAGCAGAGACTGGTAGTGAATCCAGAGAGCAGCTCAGAGAGCTCTGGTGAAGAGAAGAACCCTGAGTTTGCCCATAAGAGGTAAGATACAGAGAAATATAGATAGAATTGGAATAGAGCCCTAGACTGGGGGGTTCACTCCTTAATGACCTGCAGTTTGGGTGTGCAGAGATCATAAGGGAGAATGAAGCATTTTACCATTACCCCTAACAAGCAGTGAGTCAAAAACCTAAGAAATTAACTGTGGAATCAGTACTTTTTTAAGGTGATCATTTTTCTCTATGCATCAAGCCATAGAGTCACAAAAACACAGTCGAGTCCCTCGGACCAAAACTGAATGGGGGACGTCCAGACTCTGCTCAACAGAAGTTTATCCCAACTATTTATGAAAGCCCCTAACCAAGGAGATTTTACAGCCCCCCTTCTTAAGCCATTTTAGTGTTTCGTTGTGAACACAACTTCTCGTCTCCCCCAGTATCCAAAGTAAATCTTCTTTGCTGAAAATTAAGCTCATTCCTCCTTTTTCTCCCAGCAGACTAGAAGAATTGCTCTCATTGCTTTTTCAAGTATCTTTAGTCTCCTGGAAGACTATTATTCTATCTCCACTTGGCTTCTCTTTTCTTGGCTAAAGAAATACAATTCCTTCAGCCTATTTTGCTGATTACAAAAGTAATCAAACTAGTGGAGAGGGTTCCCTTGCTCTGAGCACAAACCCTCTCCCAGCGAGGAGCCCTGAGACTTTCTTTCATCAAGCTTTTCTGCATGCTGCTGCTTCAGGCTGTGTGATGCCTTTTCCCCACCAGCAGAACTGTGCTGAAAGGAATATCAAGTTTTAATCTAACTGCTCTCGGTGGCTCAACAGCCTGAGGCACATGGGCTGTGGGAGCCTTCCTTGGGTTCTGGGGAGGTCCTCAGGGGTTAGGCTGATACCTAAGCTGGTTTATATTGGCTGACACCAGGGGTTATCACAGGACTCTGATCAGGCATGGCTTTGAGACAACCTTCACAGGGCTTTTACCTTTCACGAGGATTTTAAACTCAGAAACCCCTCATTTTTATTGGAATAAAAACTCCCATTGATTTCTCAGTTGGAGGATGGAAAGCAAGCGACATCTCCAGGGGATGGTTCACCCCATAGGCTGGAATGAAACTCTCCTTTTTTGGAGGGACATCTAAGGTTTGCTTAGCTTGGACATCCAGCCTTTAGATGTCATAGAATCATAGAATTGTCAGGGTTGGAAGGGACCTCAAAGATCATCTAGTTCCAACCCCCCTGCCATGGGCAGGGACGCCTCCCACTAGAGCAGGTTGCTCACCGCCCCAGACAGCCTGGCCTTCAAAATGTCCAGGGCTGGGGCTTCCACCACCTCTCTGGCCAACCTGGGACAGTGGCTCCCCACCCTCCTGGGGAAGAACTTCTTCCTAAAGTCCAATCTGAATCTCCCCACCTCTAGTTTTGACCCATTCCCCCCAGTCCTACCACTACCCAACAGCCTAAAAAGTCCCTCCCCAGCTTTCTTGTAGCCCCCTTCAGATCCTGGAAGGCCACAATAAGATCCTACATTTTATAAGATGAGTTACCAGCCTGTGCCCCATATTTCTTCTGCTTTCTCACAAACAATTTCAGCCCAAACAGAAGGAAAGGATGACTTATTTATTTGGTGTTAGAGGCAAAGTTTAAGCTTCTATTTCCTTGAGTTGAAGCACTTTCGTATCAAAAAGTATTTCTTTGGGTCCTTAAGTGGGTGCTTTGTCCAAACAAATTCATCCAAGTCTCTTCTGAAGCTTATCTGGACTTGGTCTCAGTCAGACTCCAAGCTCAGCTACTCCACCTGTCCACACAACCCTCAAAGTCCTGGGTGTTACAAACCTATGGCTACAAAGAGGTACCTGCTGTCACCATGACATGATTCCTGCGTGGAATCATGAGAAACACACTCACAAAGAGCCTGCATTAAAGATGAGGGACAAGTGAGACCAGGATGTCCTGCAGTGACCAGGTGGACACCCTTCACCTAGGTCTTTGCAGCTCCATTTTCCAGCTCTTCTGTTTCCATACTGTCCTTCCAAAGGGAGGTTGTCTTGGCAATGGCAGGGAAGAGATGTGCTGATCAATACCACTGGTTTTCTTGGGAATGCAGGGTTGCATTGAAGCCTTTTCATAGAAATGCCTCATTTAGGTGCTGTAACCAACCTGACATCTAAACCTGAGCTTTCTGACCTTGGCTCTAGATGTAGTCAGTGTAAAGATCTAGGGCTGATAGCTAAGGTAGACACCAGCAGTAAGGAGATGCTTTTGGCCCATAGCTTATCCAGGGGCAGTTTTTCCTGACAAAAAGATGCACTCTCACCTAGCACTGAAAAAAACCTGGGATCTATCCCAAGTATGCCCAGGAATAAGCCATGGAGGCATTTCCAGCTGGTCAAATCCCCCCTGGCTACCTTCACAACCAAGGGACAGGAGTAGGCACACACATCATGAAGTTCTTTAATCTGAGGGTGATAGATCAGTGGAATGGGCTGCCCAGAGAGGGGGTGGAGGCCCCATCCCTGGAGTCCTTCAAGGTCAGGCTTGATGGGGCTCTGAGCAGCCTGCCCTAGGTAGAAATGTCCCTACTTGTGTAGGGAGGTTGGAGCAGATGACCTCTAGAGGTCCCTTCCAGCCTGAAACATTCTATGATTCTGTGAAGTTCATCTGTCCAAGCATGGATGTCTCCTTTGGGATAACTCATGTCTGAAAGGCTCTCAGTGGTACATGGTGGGAGAACAGGGGGAGAAGCTCAGCGTGGTGGTTGCCCCACCTCTTGCAGTGATGGGACATTGACACCAGGGAACAGCTTATACCAGCATTTTGCTGCTCATCTCCTTCAGTGAAGTGCAAAATGCTGCCCATTCTGGGGCTTGGGAGGAACGAAATCTTCCTTGGGGGATGAGAAATCTGGAAAATGAAATAGGGCAGAGAGACTGACAGCTGGAGCCTGCTGGATCTATTGCTATTGACCGTTGAGCTTGGTTAAGGTGGCAGTTATCAGCTGTAGTATCATCCCACCTAAAAGTGCAAAGGAAATATCAATACAGGAACGTTAAAGGCACACAAAAAAGCAGAGCAGAGAGAGGATGGGAAATAATGGCACTGCAATGATTAAGACAGACAGACAGTGATGTTGCTGCAACGATTCTTGGCAGTGCTGGGAATGAAAGTCTCCATTTCATTGTGAGAAAACATAAAAGGAGATGGATTTGCTCTGGTGCTGCCTGAAAATTCTTGTAGGCTGCAAGAACGGATTTTCTGGGGTTTCTGAAGGAATTGCTAGAGGAAATACCCAGGTCAGGAGGGTTGTTCTCTTTGGCTTACAAAAGATACCTGGATATAGCACCTACACCTCCAGTTTTGGAGCAAAAGGATAAATCCACATTTCTCCATATACATTAGATGCATGAAAAGGCTTGAGGTCGAGAAAAAAAAATACTAGTTGCTGCTTTGAACTTGCTGTATTTTTCCCATTGGCTTGAGGTGAAAATCTGCCCTGAAATAGTGTAGATACATCAGTGTGTGTGTGTGAGCAGGGGTCAGATGGGCATGCAGCCTGGTTATAAATAAAAGGAAAGAGGCTGTCTCTGCATTGTGCTCGGAATCAGGGCTTATTTCCCCAGAGGTCCACACGTCCCCTTTTATTTATGATCTCTAATGGCACCATCCCAAATGATGGCTGCTCCACAGATGGGCCGAGTTCCCCAAAGGGGACTGTCCCACGAGTGCAGCTCCTCGGCAGCACCAGCCACCTCCTCCTCACTATTTGGTGCCAGCAGATGTGCCACTGTCTGTGGGCACCCTAGGGGAGCACCTTGCTTTGGGATGAGGCTCATTTGGTTTAGTCTCTTGAAGAAATACTGGGCATGCACAAATCTTGAGAATTTAAAGTTATGTATCAAGCAAAGCATTTCCTTGCAATGAAGGTTTCAAGATTGCAGCTTTCCAGGGCATTCCTGTGCTCAAGATCAGCACCTCAGATCCAGGGATCTCTTCTCCTGCCCCTTCAGCAGCTTTTGGTTTGTGCATCTTGCTTACAGGGCAATTTCACAAACTCTCTTTTCCTGCTGCAAAAGCATCTTAGGAAGCCTCTGACCCACTCTCCAACTCCTTCACCCCACATCCACAAAGTGAGCCAGGAGAACTGCTTGTGGGATCACACCAAAAACCATGTTACAGAGACATCTGGGCAAAAGGGAACCTTCTGGAGGTTGTGGGTGCTTTTTTTGGAAGAAGAGTTGGTTATTTAAGGGTTCTTTTCAGCTGAGGTTGCTTAGTAGATTTTCAAAATCATCCCTACTTGAAAAATCAAGCTTGTGATGGAGCAATATCTGCCCTTCCCTCCTCAGATGGAGACAGCTGTTCTCCCTTATTCTTTTACTCCCAGATCAGCCCCTGGAGCCCCAGAGAAGTTATCAAAATTAATAGCGACAACCAGAACAAGAGATCTGCCCTGGCTATGAAATATCCCCCTCCAAAACCTGTGAGCAATGCTTGTGGTGCTGCTGATGAGGCCAGGAGGAGCCCTCAGGAGGGCATCCCTTCCATCCCCATCCTGCTGAGAAAGCACCCACGTCCCCCTGAGCACCCAGAGAGAGTCTTGATTTAGGTCTGGCTCCTACTGCTCTTTTCAGATGAATGGGAGGGGGAAATGGGGAGAAAAATCTTGTTTATAGTGGTGGTCAGAAGCAAGGCCAGAAGAAGCACGTCCATATGTAATATGTTCATACGCATCTGAGGCTTTACCTCAGTTGCCTCCTAGATACTGTCAAGAAGCATCAGGTTGACAGAGGCAGCTGCAGCCATCTCCTTCCTTCCTCTGCAGACCTACCTCTGATTTTTTTCTTGTCCAGTTTTCGAGGCTTTTTCAGATCCCAAAGCCCATCCCTCCTGCACCCTCCATCTCTTCTCCCTTCTTTTTTCACCATGCTGGGAGAGAAACATGAAAGTTGTGTTTCCTCTGCAGAGCAGAGAGGATCAGTGATTGCAATTATAGCTCCCAAATTAATGATGTGCAATACCTTTAGATAATAGTCTCTGTCCATAAGATGGGAATATCCAGTGTTGTCCCAGCTCTGGGTAGCTTGTGAGATAGAGAAAACTCTGTTTTAACAAGAGAATATTTATTCTCAGCTGGTACAAACCAGCACAACTTGATGCCTTTCTAAAGACCAGGATGGATGACGATAGCCCCAGGATGATTTCTCACCAAGCTTCACAGAATCTGAATGGAATAAGCACAATTCATTGCAAGTCCTTAGCAAAATAAGCACACAGCTTGGCACTTAAATTCCCCCACCATCCCTGTTGTTTTTATGTACAGCCAACCAGTGCCATATTTATTTTCCCAGCATTGTCCCCAGCTTGTTTTACAGGAGCAGGACTTGACATACAGGGTGTTGGGCACATCACTTGCCCAGTGCTTCAAGAAGTCAGGAATCACAGCCTGGCACTGTGCAAATAAACACTTCTATCCCCTGCCTGCGTGGAAAACCACAGGCGTGGGATTTGAGGGGTGGTGTTGGGAGATCTAAGGGAGAAAGATGCAAAATAAGGAGCTGAGAACAGTGACTGCTCAATGAATGTATTTGAGTGGGAGTCAGTTAAAGGCTGGTTGGTGGTAACTGCATCACACATTCACATTCATCGCTCTTTAAAACATTTTGTGTTTCCTTTACTCACTACCAAGGCAACTAATCCTTGCAGGAAAAACAGGGTGAGCTCACACGGAGTGGTTGTAAACAGCAGTGAGCACAGCAACACCACGCCTGCAAATGCAGTGCCCGAGCCCAGAGCAGCTTAACAGACAGGGAGAAAAATTCTGGGCATCTAGAAACCTCACCACGGATTCCCAGGCACACACAGACCACCCCACTGAATATTCAGTGCAAGGTCCACCTGCGTGGGGCACGGTGCGTCAGATAAGCTGCTCAGATGCTGAAGGATGCTCAGATGTGGAACAGGTTGCCCAGAGAGGTGGTGGAAGCCCCACCCCTGGAAATTTTGAAGGATGGGGCTGTGAACAACCTGGTCTAGTGGGAGGTGTTGCTGGCCATGGCAGGGGGGTTGAAACTAGATGATCTTTAAGGTCCCTTCCAACCCTGACAGTTCTATGATTCTATGTGTTCAGCTTCAGTGAACAGAGCTGATGATGCTCCAGGTTATTTTCCTTCTCACATCTGATTCCAAACTTCTCCTGCCCTCTCCCCCAGCTCAGCTGCTCAAAACAACTCAGGGAGGAGGGGTGGCCTTGGAGGAGCTGAGAGCAGAGAGGCAGCTGTGAGAAGCATCCCCACTCACACTGTTAATGGTATTGATCTGACCTATTGGAGCAGAGTCTAGACTTGAACCTTAGCATCCCACACTGGGACATGGGGAAAGGAGAGACTGGCTTCTGATGTCCTGAGAGGAGTGCTGAGCCATGACTCTTCAGCTCGTTCACTGTGACATAGAATCATAGAATCATTTTGATTGGAAGAGACTGTTCAGGTCATCAAGTCCAGCCTTTAACCCAACACTGCCAGGTCACATCTCCATGGCTTTGAAACCCCTCCAGGGATGGGGACTCCACCACTGCCCTGGGCAGCCTGAGACAGCCCTTGACAACCCTTTTGGGGAGGAAATTTTTCCTAATATCCAACCTAAACCTCCCCTGGCACAACTTGAGGCTGTTTGCTCTCGTCCTATCGCTTGTCACTTTGGAGAACAGACATGAGAAGGAGGAGGAGGGCAGTCTGGCTGTCACCTCTCCCAGCAGGGCTTCCAAGCCTCAGGGAGAGGAGGGCTGGAGCTCAGCTGGTGGAGCCTTGGCTTAGTTACAGCATCAGTGATGACCCTGTGGCCTTTGTGAAGAAGTGTGCTCAGCCCTCAGGCTGCAAAGGTTGGACACCTCTGGCTGATTTATCCAGAAGCACTGACATAGACAAGCAAGGTCCCAGCCTGGGGAAGTTTCTGGAAGATGGATAACACGGAGCAGATATTAATGGGCCATAAGGGAAAGAGACAGAAAATGTGAGGAAGCTACTGGTACCTGACATTTGCCTTCTAAATATAATTACCCCTTGTCTGGCAGATGGAGGGGTTTGAACCTGATGCTTCCTACACTGGAAGCACAAATCTTTGGGGTCTGCATGAAAGAGCAGGGACATAATTGCACTGCTGACCCACCCTTTCTGCTAGCAGTGAGGTTTGAACCTCGTGTCTCCAGCCAGATATTCATAATTAACAACGTGCTCACACAAGAGCATCTCTGAATTAACCCATTACTATTGTCTGCCCTTGGACAAGTCCAAGAGCAACGGAGAGTTTCCCCACACAGCATCTACCTCTCCTATGAGGACAGACTGAGAGAGTTGGGGTTGTTCAGGCTGGAGAAGAGAAGGCTCTGAGGGGACCTCCTTGTGGCCTTCCAGGATCTTAAGGGGGCTACAAGAAAGCTGGGGAGGGACTTTTTAGGCTGTCGGGTAGTGGTAGGACTGGGGAGAATGGGGCAAAACTAGAGGTGGGGAGATTCAGATGAGATGTTAGGAAGAAGTTCTTCCCCAGGAGGGGGGGGAGACACTGTCCCAGGTTGCCCAGAGAGGTGGTGGAAGCCCCATCCCTGGACATTTTGAAGGCCAGGCTGGCTGGGGCTGTGAGCAACTGATCTAGTGGGAGGTGTCCCTGGCCATGGCAGGGGGGTTGGAACTAGATGATCTTTGAGGTCCCTTCCAACCCTGACAATTCTATGATTCTATGATCCAGAGTACCACGGATTTGATGCCATCTAGACGTGTGCAGGATTGAACCCTTGTTGCTTACCTCAGGAGCCCACCCACAAAGAGGTTGTGAATGTTCCCCCCACTCCATTTTTTGCTGGCACTGTGAGTTGTCTTTCCTGAGACACACGATATTATGTGATTATGACTTTCAGATGAACAATGACAAAAAGATAAGGAAAAAAAAGATTCACTTAATTTTCTGTGTTAATAAGATACATCTTGTCCTCCTGCCTCCCTCCTCCTCCTTCCTACTCTGAGCTTTCACTGATTCAAGAATCTGTTACTGGGTACTCGTTGGAAACAGCTCATCTCTGTTTACTGTCTCTGCAGGAGATATTATTGCCTCTTAAATGCTTTTTTTTTTTTTCCCTTCTGTTTGTTTGTCTTCTTCCATCCCCCACTTTCCTTCTTGCCTCCATTTCCTAGCTGGAAAGCACCTGGATATTCAAACTACTTTTGAGACAAACCTCATTATTGCTTATCCTTAGTGTGCAAGGATATTACGTGTGTGTGCAAGACAAGGGGTCATGTCCAGATAGCCTCCTCTAGGAGCCTTGCTTTGGCACCACAATGCTGGAGCATCATCAGCCATGGGCTTTTCAATGACTCACCTTCGTTGTAACCCATGGGGTCAAGAGGAGAAAAAGGTGCAGCCTCAGTTTTAACCATCTGCAATTTGACTCACCAGGCTGAATAGGAGACCTGACTTGTCTCCCAGACAGTCATAATTGATTTTAATAAGATTAGGATAGTCTTCTAGTAGAGAGGGAATGGCCAGCTGCCCTGGACACTACACAGAAGACCTGACAGTGATTTCATAAATGATCTTCGTTTCCATAGGCACCAATGTGGCTTTGATGGTTTCCATGTGTAAAATGGAAGTAGGATTTCTCTCCCTGCTTTGCCAACTGTGAAAGAGCAAGACCACAGCAGCTACTCATGGGGAAAGGTAGAGCTTCCCAGGGACTGTAGAGACCTCACTGTGTAGAAGTGACCAGCGTGAGAAGGGGAAGGCTCATGCACGTCCATGCACCAGCATAAGGGACACAGTGACAGGAGATCAGGCTGGGAGATCAGTTTTGGGTTCCTCACTCCAAGAAGGACCTTGAGGGGCTGGAGCATGTCCAGAGAAGGACAACAAAGCTGGGGAAGGGTCTAGAGCAGGAGTGTGGTGAGGAGCAGCTGAGGGGGTTGAGGCTCAGGGGAGACCTTCTGGCTCTCTACAACTCCCTGAAACGAGGTTGTGACAAGGTGGGGTCAGGCTCTTCTCCCGAGGAACAAGCAATAGGACAAGAGGAAATGGCCTCAAGTTGTGCCAGAAGAGGTTTGGGTTGGATATTAGGAAAAAATTCTTGCCTGAAAGAGTTGTCAAGCCCTGACCCAGGGAAGTGGTTGAATCATCACCCCTGGAGGGGTTTCAAAGCCGTGGAGATGTGGTGCTGAGGGACATGGTTTAGCAGTGGACTTGCTGGAGGCAGGTTAACTCAACTCAATGTTCTTAAAGGTCTTTTCCAGACTAAATGATTCTGTTTCTATGATTCAGCTGTCACTGTGCCAGAAGCTCACCCCCATTTCAGTGAGGATGACGTGAATGTAGCACCACATCCAGTCTGATGAAGCTGAGTAAGGCTGATGGTGAGGAGCCTCAACTGCTGGGGTTTGCTGCTACCTTTGTGCCCCTACTTTGGGTTAGCTACCATTATCCCTATCTAAAGAGACTTTCTGCAGCAATGGATGGAAGTGACATTACTGACCCAGCTCATTGCAGGGTGCCAAGGGCAGAGAGAAAAAGGGTCTCATGGCCACGGCAGAGCCATGGGGAAGCTCAGAGGAGAAAACAGGCTGTGATTGTCTCCACTGACCCTTTCCCTCTGCCAAGTCAACATCACAGCTTCATTTCCAGACAGCAAGCTGGAAAGATTTCCTTCCCTGACTGCAGATGTCAAAGGTGCCTGAGCTCAGACAGAAACTTCCAGGGTTGCTCACCTCAAAAGGCACCACAATAAACACTTGAAGGGCCAGAGAGGAGCTTTTCTGAGCCCCGTGTGTGCTTCCCACCTTCGTCCTCCTCATGGTCCACCACCCTGCCAGGGGTGGGACGGTCACACTGCCTGTCAGGCTGGGGGATTTCTCTCTCTGCCTGTCTCTGTGTCTTTGGTGCAATGCAGCATTTTCTGCTCTGGCTGCTTCGCTCACTGGAGCCCTGCGAGTGCTGGAGGAAATGAGGGGGTTGCTTCTCAAAGCCTCTCTGCAGGCTGGTCCTGTCTTGGGTAGGTCCATGCTTGGCCAAGTGATGGAGTAGGAGTGTGGAGAAGATCTTTTATGCCCCAGTTCTGCTGCCTGCTCTTAGAGTCATAGAATGGGTTGGGTTGGGAGGGACCTCGAAGATCATCTCATTCCAATCCCCCACCATGGCAGGGACACCTCCCATTAGACCAGGTTGCTCAAGGCCCCATCCAACCTGGCTTTGGACACCTCCAGGGATGGAGCATCCACAGCCCCCCTGGGCAACCTGTGCCAGTGTCTCACCCCCCTCACAGTGAAGAATTTCCTCTAATTTCCAATCTAAATCTCCCCTCTTCCAGTTTGAAGTCATTACCCCTGGTCCTAACACTACAAGTCCTTGTAAAATGTCCCTCCCCAGCTTTCTTGTAGCCTCCTTCAGATACTGGAAGGCTGCAAGAAGGTCTCCCCAGAGCCTTCTCTTCTCCAGGCCGAACAATCCCAACTCTCTCAGCCTGTCTTTGTAGGAGAGGGATTCCAGCCCTCTAATCATCTTTGTAGCCCTCTTCTGGCCCCACTCCAACAGGTCCATGTCCTTGTGCTGGGGCTCCAGAACTGGACACAGTGCCCCAGGTGGGCTCTCACAAGAGTAGAGTGGAGCAGAGGGACAGAATCACCTCCCTCAACCTGCTGGTCACACTTCTTTTGATGCAGCCCAGAACATGGTTGGGGCTTTCTGGACTGCACTCCCACAGTGCTGGCTCATTAGCAAAGTGAAGACTAGGGAAGGAGGACAAGTGAAGTTGTCCAGTGAGGGAGCTCAGTTTCTGGGGAGTTTGTGTCCAGAGCACCATCCTGCAACTCAGAAAACATCTCAAGATGTTCCTCCTTGTGTCAGCTGATGTAGAGGGGGATTAGAGAATACACCAGCAGTGCATAGCTTGTCACATATAGGATGTAGAAAAACAGCTGGGTAAATTCAGATTTTTCCTGGCCAGAAGGGAGGGAGGGAAGGGAGGAAGGGAAGGAAGGGAGGTAGGGAAGGAAGAGAAGGAAGGGAAGGGAGGTAGGGAAGGAAGAGAAGGAAGGGAAGGAATGAAGGGAAGGGATGGAGGGAAGGGAGGGAGGAAGGAAGGGAGGGAAGGAAGGAAGGAAGGAAAGGGAGGGAAGGAAGGAAGGAAGGAAAGGAAGCCACAAAGCTCTTGTTTCTCTCCTCCTCACTCCTGTCCACTCTAATGAGAAGCAGGCAGCGTTTCTCCTTCCCCAGCAGCCATGGAGCTTATTTGAAGCAATTTGGAGGCAATTGAATGAAAAGGAATAAACAAGTGGATACTGCAGTCTATGGACGGCTGAGTCAAACCCACAGGCAGTGATTAGAGGCCCACGGGCCCTCCTATGCCCACAGTAAGAAAATGACTTAAATTTGTTCCATTTTAGCTCCAAACAGGAGGCATAGTTGTAGTGGGCTGGGTTGTCAGTTATGCCACCTTTTAGTATTCATCTGGAGGAGAAACAAAACAGAACAGATTTTTAATTTTAATTTAAATAAACTGTCAGTCGATCCACAGCAAATTTTTCTGGCTTCAATCCTCTCCTTCTAGCTGAGATTGAAAGAAATAAAGGGGGGGAAATGGAGAATACACAAGTGCAGCTTCCCTACTCTTCCCCCCACCTTCATTTGCCCCACAAATAGTTTTTAATGTGGCTTTTTGCCCTTGTTAGTACTATCCATGGTGGATCCTCATCATCTTCCTCACCTCTTTGCCATCTCAGCCTTCACTGAACAAATGCAGCTCTGAAGCATGGAGGTTCCATGCGAGCAGGAGGAGAAAGTTGTTTGGGGTGAGGGTGTTGGAGCCTGGCCCAGGCTGCCCATGGTGGTTGTGGAGTCTCCTTCTCTGGAGACATCCAAAACTCAACTGGACATGATCCTGGGCTCTGGGTGGCCTGCTGGAGCAGGGGCATTGGATGAGATGATCTCCAGCAACCCCTTTCAACATCTACCATGCTGGGATTCTGTCAGAATTGCAGACAGCCACACCACCACCACCAGAACATAAACTGGGGATGAGGCAGGAGAAATATCATACTGGGGGGAGGGTGGAGAAGTATGATTTTTCCTATGAGAAGACCTGGAAAAGGAAACAACGGCACAGCAGACCACCAAGATTGGTGGATGCTCAAGTCACTTGTGCTGAGCCTTGATGGAAGAAGGGTGCTTGGACTAGTGAGGAGAAAAGGTGTCCAGATACAAAGACTTTCTAATACTTCAGTGGAGTCACTTCCCTGCTGCTGTTACATGAGCACTTAGAGCTTGACAGAAGTTGGAAAACTATGAGTGGAGAACGAGACTTTTGGTTGCAAACCCCATCAGCAGCTCAGAGAGGATGGATGTCAATCATGACTCCACTCTAGTGGTTTTTTAATATGACCTCTTGCTTACAGCTACACTTACCAAAGATCCCAGCTCCTGAACTGGCTGTAGATTAATTTTATTTGTTCATCTGTTGCTCCTGTAAAGGATAGGAGGTTTTGTTAAGAAAACAGACACTTGGAAATGGTGTATTTCTCAGCTTTTAAGGAAAACTCATGCTTTCCTTTGGTTAAAAATGATTTCTGACGAAATATATGCACTTTTGGAAAACCTCTCTTGTTTTTTCTTTTTTCCTTTTTTCTTCTTCTTTTTTTTTTTTT
>VYZX01027367.1:164883-201016 GCA_013401335.1 Brachypteracias leptosomus
TTTCTTCTTTTTCTTTCTTTTTTCTATTTTCTATTTTATTTTTCCTTTTTCTATTTTTTCTTCTTTTTCTTTCTTTTTTCTATTTTCTATTTTATTTTTCCTTTTTCTTTTTTTTCTTCTTTTTCTTTCTTTTTTCTTTTTTCTATTTTATTTTTCCTTTTTTTCTACTTTTTTTTTCCTTTTCTTTTCTATTTTCTTTTTTCTTTTCTACTTTCTTTTTTCTTATGTTCTTTTCTCCTCTTTCTTTTTTTCTTGTGTCTTTTTTTTCTCTTTATTCTTTTTTTTCCTTTTTTTCTTTAGTTTGTTTGTGTTTTTGTCCAGAAATAATAACAGCAACAGAAATCAAGCAAACAAATCCAAGAACCTCCTATAGAAAAAATCTCTAAGAGTCCTGATTAAGCACCCAAGTGAGGAGACCAGATTTCCCAAAGCCCCCGGCCTGCAGGAGTCCCCACTTGTATCAGGAAAGGAAACAATGGCACAGCAGACCTCTGAGATTGGTGGATGCTCAAGTCACTTGTGCTGCACCTTGATGGAAGGAGGATGCTTGGACTAGTGAGAAGAAAAGGTATCCAGATACAAAGACTTTCCAAGACTTCAGTGGAGTTACTTGTTCTTGTATCAGGAAAGCTGCAGCCATCAGAAACTCTCCCTGGATTTATGAAGAAACTCAGTCAAAACTCAAACTCTTGGTTCTCTGCTTGGGATGTAAGATGCCGTGGTCTTCCTTTGGGTGGCCAGTGAAGGGGTTGCATCACACAGGAATAACTGAAGCTCTTCACAAAGCATCCCCAATCTTAGAATTGTAGAATCATTTAGGTTGGAAAAGACCTTTAAGACCATCAAGTCCAACCATTAACCCAGCACTGCCGAGCCCACCACTAAACCGTGTCCCTCAGCACCACATCTCCATGTCTCCAGGGATGGGGACTCAACCAGTTCCCTGGGCAGCCTGTTTCAGTGCTTCACCACAGACCAGAGAAGACAAATACTGTCACCACACTGCTGCAAACACCAGTCCTGCCAACTGCAGAGTGTCGGGAGCCACTTTCCCACCTCCTCCCTCCTCAGGAACAGTCTGGAGCTCCGCCACGGCCCTGGAAGAGGGCCCAGATATTTATGTTCCTGGACCTTGGCTCATGGCAGCCAGTGTTTGGTTTTGAAAACAACTGCTGATTAAACAGAAATCCCCTGCCGAACAAACAAAAAGAATCTTTTCTTCCTCATTTTTTGCCCATCTAGTTCTATGCCTGGGCTGGAATGAGGCTGTTTTGCTGGACAAATCTCTCCTTGGCAAATTCCAGCAGCGAATGTGCTGCCTTGGCTCACACCTGCCTTGATGTTCCCAGGGACTTGGTGCCTGCAGAAGCTGGGAGATAGTTTGGACAAGGAAGGAAAAGGCTTTTCTCAGATGGTTAAACTAACACTCAGTAAAATTGATACGTAAAATTCCAAATAAGCCTCAGTGCTTTCCCCAACCCTGCAGGGTTTGATTCTCATAGAATCATAGAATTGTCAGGGTTGGAAGGGACCTGAAAGATCATCTAGTTCCAACCCCCCTGCCATGGGCAGGGACACCTCCCACTAGAGCAGGTTGCTCACAGCCCCAGCCAGCCTGGCCTTCAACATTGCCAGGGATGGGGCTTCCACCACCTCTCTGGCCAACCTGTGCCAGTGGCTCCCCCCCCTCATGGGCAAGAACTTCTTCCTAACGTCTCATCTGAATCTACCCACCTCTAGTTTTGACCCATTCCCCCCCGTCCTACCACTACCTGACATCCTACAAAGTCCCTCCCCAGCTTTCTTGTAGCCCCCTTCAGATCCTGGAAGGCCACAAGAAGGTCCCCTCGGAGCCTTCTCCAGACTGAAAAATCCCCAGCCCTGGGCCTGGACACCTCCCACTAGACCAGGTTGCTCAAAGTCCCATCCAATGTGGTCTTGAGGACGCTCGGTAATGGAGCACCCACAACTTCTCAGGACAGGTTGAGCCAGGGTCTCACCATCCTCGCAGTGAAGAATTTCTTCCTTGCATCTAGTCTAAATCTGCTCTCTTTCAGCTTAAAACCACTACCCCTCATTCTATTGCTACACAGATGATAGAGTCCCTAACTCATCTTTCCTACTGGTCCCCTTTAAGTACTGAAGGGCCACCAGAAGGTCTCCCTGGAGCCTTCTCTTCTCCAGGCTGAACAATCCCAACTCTCTCAGCCTGTCCTCATACGGGAGGTGCTCCAGCCCCCTGATCATCTAAAGTTACTTCTTAAGAAGCAAACTTAGGATCCCATCTTTGAATGACAGAAAAGATACTGGATTTCAGTGATGCAATTTCTCCTCTTTTTGCTCTGTCATTTCTGCTCATCTCTGCTCAAGCAGTCAAAAGGCATTCAACCTGCCTTGGGCAAGTGACCATCTGACCTGGACAACAGTCCCTGTCATGTAACCCATCCAACAGCTGTCATAATATCCTTTAGTTGGCCATTGGGCTTGTGAATTGTCTTGTGATCCAGCGACCTGGAGGCAAAAGTCTTTGGTATTTCCTTAGCTAATCATGGCAAGCCAAAGGAACTTGTAGGACAAGGTTAAATGAAAAATAATAGTGGACAGCAAAGCACATTCACAAGTATTTTGAGTCCTGAACACCAAGGACCTACTAGGTGAATAGCTCTGAAGAGAATGTGTTTGGATGGAGCTAAGTACAGGAAAATAGGAGCTTTAGACTGATGTATTTCTTGGTAGGCACCATGGAGCACTCTCCCCAAAGGGTGGGTAAATATCCTAGTCACTAGAATCACTTGAATCTGGGTTGTCCTCAGCAAGTACAGAAGCAATCTTGTACTGGAGTGTACTGGGGTGTTCTGGAGAAAAGCTGCCCTCAAATGTTTGGGTCCATGTGTGTGATGACTGAGTTCATAGGAGGATTAGTCCTATCCTGACTTCCACTTGGATGGAAACAGGAGAGCTTTGCTGCATTTGGTTCAAGAACCAGGAAGTTCAAAAGCAACATTGAAGTCATGTATCAAAGGGGAGGGAAAAAGGCAAAACCCAATTTGATGATGAGGTTTAGGGCAAGTCTTGCTCTATTCAAAATCCATACACCCAGTCCCAGTGATTTTGCAGCAGAATCAGCTTGAGCTTAAGGGTCACCAAGAAATGGGAAACAATTGAGATAGGTCTTGAACCTCTAATACTCTTTCCCCAAAAATATAGGAAATTACAGTCATCTTTGGCGGTTGGAACTAGATGATCTTTAAGATCCCTTCCAACCCTGACAATTCTATGATTCTATAATTCTCCTGTCTTAAACTGGGATGAATTATAGAATCATTAAGATTGGAAAAGACCTCTAGGATCATCAAGTCCAACTTTCATCCCAACACCTCCTGACCCTAGACCATGTCTCAAAGCACCACATCCCCTTGTTTTTTGAACACCTCCAGGGATGGTGACTCCACCACCTCCCTGGGCAGCCTGGTCCACTGCCTGACCACTCTTGAAGTGAAGAACTTCTTCCTAACACCCAATCTAAACCTACCTAAGCACCTCAGCAGTGGAGAACAATCTCCTACAGTCTTCCCTCTGAAGTTTCCTCCATGAGGATGAGTCCTAGGAGCTGCTGCAGGGCCACCCTCTTCCTTGCACTGCCTACACAGTAAAGGATCCAAAAATGGGCACAAGCTACTTCTTCCTCACTTTAAGCCTGAGCTTTAGGACAAAGAAAAGCATCTGCCTCAACGTGCAAGCCCAAGGTGGCCACGATGTGTCCCCAAGTGAGGCGACTGCCGAGCTGCCGCGCCAGTGGTTTTTTACGGCAGTTTAAAAGCCCATCAAGACGGCATCAAACTGCCTCTCACATCCAAACCCAAATGGCTGTGGAAGGGAGCCCAGAGTGAAACGCTAAATTGGATCCTATCAAATCAGCATCAGATCACCCAGGCTAAGCGGTAATGAATGGCTCCTAACGACCGAGTTCATCATTATGGAGTAATGACAAAAGAGACATAACCATGGAGGGCTCCAGCAGAGCAACCAGCCGCCACCCATCACCTACCCCCTCCTCTCTCTCTGTTGCCTGCTGATTTTTCTCCTATTAGGGTGAAGCTTTTTTTTCTGGGGAGTGTTTTTCTCCCTTTAGCTGGCAGAGGGTTGCAGGGCTCATTCAGGATAAATTATTCAGTCTAAACAGAACCGCAATAAATCTTAAATGGCAAACAATGGATGATTCTCCCTTTAGACAGACGGAGCCTGCACAACTAATCTCCTGCTAGGCAATAGGATGTCCCACTACAGCTGCCGATGGCAAAATTTACAAGGGTAGCATTTGTTTCCTTATGGGCATCTATATTTAGATCGCCATAGGGCCTCCACTTCCCACAGCAACCCAGGGTTGCAAGTGTAAGCTGGTCACCATGGGAGAGAGGGGGGAAAAAAAAAGGCTCCTCAGCTCTCTGTTTGGAAAAGAGTCAGTCATGCAAACTTTTAGCTATTTCACTTGTTAAATAAGGACACTTGAAAGGGGAAGAAAGGATGGAGCAGCTTGTGTAAGTGAATTAGGATTAGCAGGTATTGTTGTGCTGGGATTTCAGGCTCTCGCGCAGCTAGACTTGCACTTCTCCTTTTGGAAAGCGTGGTCTTGGCATGGAATCTAGACTGTTTGAAGTAAATTTAGCCACTCTGCACACAGCAGACCCATCTGGAAGAAGGTGAAGCCTCAGGCCTGCGGCGCTCAAGTCTCCACCCCATCACCCAAGATGACTCCTCCTCTTTTCCTCCACCAGAACCCAAAGCACAGACGGAGTTTGTAGCATCTGGAGGGCGATGCTGTCCCTCAAGGAAGAGAACCAGCTCCAAACACACAAACCCCATGGATTGAGTGCCAGAAAGCAGCTGAAATAACACTGTGGCTAGCACAAGCTTCGGCCACCAAATGGTGGGAGCTGTCGGTGGGTCCTCAGCAAGCCACATTTCCCCTGGCTGAGGACTTGGCCTTCTGTGTGTAAATCTTTCCTCACATTGCACACCCACTCCTTCCTGCCATCTGCCAGGCGCGCCGTGCCCCGGGCCAAGTCTGGTGCTGGCTGCTCCTCCCCACGCGAAGCCTCCCCAGTCCAGATATGCCCAAGAGCTTCTGCACACTCCAACTGCTCTTCTCAACCCAGAGAGGAGCCAAGTTGGGAGCTCTGCTGCCATTTCCCCTTCCCCCACATCAGCTGTAGCAGGAGTGAGCAACTGCTTTGGCTTCTCTTTACCTTTCGGGGCCATCTGGACAACCTCAGACCTTGTGCTAAGGGAAATGGAGGAGGGCCAACAGCACCTTCAGGGTGTCGCCAGGGAAGCAAGTTATAGCTTGGAAGCAGGAGGTTTATGTACATTCATGAAATACTCAGGGCTTCCTTGTGTTCCTTTATGGCTGTGGAGTCCTCTGGGAATGACATGGACTCCTAATGGATGCTGCATTAGCTAATCCAGTGATTCAATTACTTCTAAATACTCTCTGGTGGCAGGGGCTGGTCTTCCTGCTCACTTACTGGAAATAGTTGCTCTTCCAGGGAGGGGAGGGAGAAGAGCTTCCATTATAAGAAGCATCCCCCTCTCTTCTCTTTGCCTTGTCTTTCCACAGGTAGTGCTCAGCCTCCAAGGGCACGGATGGGTGGAGAAAGACCCGAGATCCAGCACCCATGTCCCCAGCGGGCCAGACACAAACCCTTTCTGGCTCCAACATCATAACAGGTGTACGAGGATGGTAGGTCAAACCATCCTACCTTGTAGGACACCACCTTGTAGGTCAAACCAACTCCACTACCTTGTAGGAGCTGGCCCATATTCATCTAGCACAGGGTGAAGCCAGAGGTGCTCGGTCCTGCTGACACTGAACTCCATAGGGGTGTCAGTCTAGGATCAGCATCCAGATGATATCAGGGGTTGCCCCATCCATTTGTTGTGTGGTCATCCTTCAGCAGGACAGAACTGTGCTCAGTTTTGGGTCCCTCACCACAAGGAAGACATTAAGGTGCTGAAACATGTCCATAGAAGAGCAATAAAACTGGTGAGGGGTCTAGAGAACAAGTTTCGAGAGGAGCAGCTGAGGGACCTGGGATTGTTTAGTTTGGAGAAAAGGAGGCTCAGGGGAGACCTTCTCACTCTTGACAACTCCTTTAAAAGAATGTTGTAGCAAGGTGGGGGTCAGTCTCTTCTCCCAAGTAGCAAGTGATAAGACAAGAGGAAATGGCCTCAAGTTGCTCCAGGGGAGGTTTAGGTTGGACATGAGGAAAAATGTCTTCCCCACAAGGGTTGCAAGGCCTGGAACAGGCTGCCCAGGGAAGTGATGGAGTCCCCACCCCTGGAGGGCTTTAAAAGAAATGTAGCACTTAGGGACATGGTTTAGTGGTGAACTTTACAGTGTTAGGATTACAGCTGGACTTGATGTTAAAGGACTTTTCCAACCTAAATGATTCTATGATCACTAAAGGGGGTGGCAAAAGTATGTGTAGCAGGCTGGACAAACTCTATCCAAACAATCACTACATGTTATAGATCTCAGCATGGTGAGGGTTGGAAGGGAGCTCTGGAGATGCTCTGGTGCAACCCCCCTGCTCCAGCAGCTCCCCCAGAGCAGGGGGCCCAGCAGCGTGTCCAGCAACCTTTGGAAGCTCTCCACACAAGGAGACTCCACAACCTCTCTGGGCAGCCTGGGCCAGGCTCCAACACCCTCACCCCAAACAACCACCTCCTCCTGCTCACATGGAACCTCCTGGGTTCCAGTTTGTGCCCGTTAATTCTACTGCCCAAATTCCCACTGCAGCTTTAATGAAGGGACATTTCTTCATTTCCCACCCTGAGCTCTGCCTGTGTAGGTGAAAACACTTCAGTGGAGCATTTCAAACAGTCCTTGTCTTAGGCATACGTGTGTGTATCTCTTGTATGTCATCCAGCAAACCCATGCCCTTTCAGCTAGTGCTTTGCTGTATGGACAGAGCTTCATAAGCCTAAAACCAGCTTTAATCTTGGTTCTTGGAAGCTCAGATGAGATGAGAGACAAATTCAACACACTCAGAGGAATAAGAAGCTCATGGCAGAGAAGAGCAAGTTTGATCCTGTAATGAAGGAGGGTTGTAACCAGCTTCATCTGGTGGATCTACACGTACATAAAAAATACTGCTCCCCTCTGGAAAGTAATCAGCCAACCCACGAGAGGGTTTGCTGTCAGCCTCAAGTGGGTTTTACATAATAATACACTTATTTCTTAGAAACAGGCAGAAAAATGAGGCAAGATTTGCACAGAATGGGAGTGTCAGGTAGACTTCCTTTTGATTCCTAAGGGATGAGCCATCAAAGAAGTTTCACTTTTGGCTTTGTTTTCACATTAGGATTGCTATATTCATTTTTGACCAGGGAAATGCTAAAGTAGATACAAAAGACATTGCCTGAAAGATAAAATCTTAAAAGCTTCTACCAAAACTTTCGTATGACCAGAAGTCACAGGACAGACATTCAAACATTGGTTCATACCCTTAAAGAGCGAAGAGATCAAATATATATAATTCCAATCCATAACATTCTGTGATTCTGTGGTAATATATATATTAAAAAAGCATATTATTGCAGCCTTCCAGTATCTGAAGGGGGCCTAAAAGAAAGATGAGGAGGGACTTTTTACAAAGGCTTGTAGTGATAGGATAAGGGGTGATGGGTTCAAACTGGAAGAGGGGAGATTTAGGTTGGAAATTAGGAGGAAATTCTTCACTGTGAGGGTGGTGAGACACTGGCACAGGTTCCCCAGGGAAGTTGTGGATGCTCCATCACTGGGTGTGTTCAAGACCAGGTTGGATGGGGCCTTGAGCAACCTGGTCTAGTGGGAGGTGTCCCTGCCATGTCAGGGGGGTTGGAACGGGATGATCTTTAAGCTCCCTTCCAACCCAAACCATTCCGTGATTCTGTGATATATATGTTTATACACAAACACATATGATTTATCTTCAAATAAGCAACTCCCCACTGCGGGGAAGAATCAGTGTTTGCAACATGCTGGTGCAGAGCACAGAGTCAAGCGATGTGGAACTGCATTAATCACAGTTTCACTCCCTGCTTGTCCTGGGCTTGGGCTCTCAGGGAGGAATTGCCATTTGGAAGTGGTTTAACCCCCTGCTGCCCCTGCTCATGAGTGTGAAGCTCAGAGGGGCAGGAAAAGTGCTGCTGGGAAGCAGCTCAGCTCACTGCTGCCGTGGAGAAGGGACAGCAGAGAGCATTTGAGAGACCTTCTTGTGGATTTTCAGGACTTCAAGGGGCCTGTCAGAAAGATGGGGACAGACTTTTGAGCAGGGTCTGTTGGGACAGGACAAGGGGGGATGGTTTGAAACTAAAAGAGGGAGATTTAGACTAGAGAAAAGGAAGGAATTTGTTATGCTGTTGGAGGTAAGATGCTGGCCCATAGAGGTGGTTGAAGCCCCATCCCTGGAACCATTGCAGGTGAGGTTGGCTAGGGCTCTGAGCAACCTGCTCTCTTTGCATGTTCCTGTTCAGTGCAGGGGGTTGGACCAGATGACCTCCAAAGGTCCCTCCCAATTTAAACCATTCTGTGATTCTTTGATTCCATGATCTGCCTGCGTGACTTTCCCAGGAGCAAAGCATGATAAGGTAATTCAAATCCTAACTGATCTTCCCACCCCAACAGCTCAGGACTGAAGTTCAAGATTGCCCTTCAGAACTGGTCTGGTACTTTCAGAACTCTCAAGCTTAAATACTAGACACAAGTTTCAAGAGAATTAAAGATGTTCTTTGTGTGAAGACAACAGCCAAGCTCATTTTGGAGGAAAATTCATGCCAAGGGATGCCTTCAGCAGACTGTTTGGATTAACCCAGCATTGCCAGGGCACCACTAACCCATGTCCCTCAGCACCACATCTCTATGGGTTTGAAACCCCCCTAGGGATGGGGACTCCACCAGTGTCCTGGCCAGCCTAGGCCAGGCCTTGACAACCCTTTTGGGGAGGAAATTTTTCCCCATGTCCAACCTAAACCTTCCCTGGAGCAACTTGAGGCCATTTTCTCTTGTCCTATCACTTGCTACTTGGGAGAAGAGACTGACTCCCAACTCACTACAATCCCCTTTCAGGGAGTTGTCAAGAGCCAGAAGGTCTCCCCAGAGCCTCCTTTTCTCCAGGCTAAACAACCACAGTTCCCTCAGCTGCTCCTCATAGGGCTTGTTCTCTAGACCCCTCACCAGCTTTGGACATGCTCCATAATGTGGATATGGCCTTCAGTTGAGGAAATTCCAGACAAACCATCTTCACTGTCTCCACCCCACAGCCCACAAATTCCTTCTCAACCCTCCAACACAAACTTCAGGCATTTTGGAAGAGTCAGAGCCATAAAGAAGGACCAAGGGCATTTCTCAGCACTGTGTGTGCCCCTCATGGACGGCAGTGATGGAGTTAATGTAGCTCCCATCCCCATGTTGAGCGGGCAGATTGCCAGGGGCTTGAAGCCTGGTAAATAAGCAGGGACATCTCGGCTGGCTGGGAACAGATTGTTAACTCAGTTCAGCTCGGGGTGAGATGCTGCTGAGCTGCTGTCATTAGCAGGGAGGATTCAGTGGTCATGATGGCCTGTCACTGGCACACAGGGGACCTGGTAGGAGGACCTGGGTTTGACTCTTGACCAAGACTTGCAGTCCTTGCTCCACCAGCACTCTCTTGTCTTGGTGTAACCTGCTTTTTAGTGGGTGTTTCGTGTTCCTGCCCTGGCAACCAGCCTGCAAACGTGCAGGACTGCTGCAGCTATAGCTGTGTCTCAAGGGCTGAAAGTTCATCAAGTCAGTCCCAAGTCCTTCCCTTTGTGCCAATCCCAATGTAAGGACCACCAGGGTTGTTAGAATTATCTGAGAACATGCATAGCCCTGGTGGGAAATGGGGCAAACATCATTATAGAATCATAGAATGTTTGAGGCTGGAAGGGACCTCTAGAGGTCATCTGGTCCAACCTCGCTACACAAGTAGGGACATCTCTACCTAGGGCAGGCTGCTCAGAGCCCCATCAAGCCTGACCTTGAAGGACTCCAGGGATAGGGCCTCCACCACCTCTCTGGGTAGCCCTTTCCACTGATCTATCACCCTCAGATTAAAGAACTTTTTTCTAATATCCAGTCTAAATCTCTCCTTTCCTAGCTTAAAGCCATCACTCCTGGTCCTATCGTTAAAATCCCTTTTGAACAGACCTTCCCCCACCTTTACATAGGCCTCCTTCAGATACTGGAAGGTCACTATAAGGTCTCCCCAGAGCCTCCTCATCCTGACTGACACATTATGGCAGAGACTACAGAGTGGATGCTGCAGCTAAACCAGGTTAGTTGAGTTACTGGACACTGATAGACCTGTAAGAAAGATGGGGACAGTTTTTTAGCAGGGCCTGTTGCAGCAGGACAAGGGGTGATGGTTTTAAACTAAAAGAGGGAGATTCAGACTGAATAGAAGGAAATTTTCTACACTGAGGGTGCTGAAATACTGAAAGGTTTATATAAAACCTATATATGTACACCTTCTGTACCTCTCTCTATGCTTCCTTCTCCTCCTATAGGGTGAAACAGGCTGCCCAGAGAGGTGCTCAATGCCCCATCCCTGTAAACATTCCAGGTAAGGTTGGACAGGGCTCTGAGCAACCTGCTCTGGCTGCAGATGTCCCTGCTCAGTGCAGGGGGGTTGGACTAGATGGCCTTGAAAGGTCCCTTTGAACCCAAACCATTCTATGATTCTAACTGAAATCTTGTAAGGATCTAGGTGGGGAGTAAAGTGGGAACACCAACCATCCCATCTGCAGGCAGCCACCTCACCCCAAAGGAGACTGAGGACCTCTGTCCACCCAAGGGGCATCTCCCCAAGACAACAGACAAGGTCAACGAGGGAACTGCCTTCTCCAGTAATTTTTCTGGGATCAAACCACCAACTGGGCTTCATCTAGTGGAGCCACATCATCAAATCCCCTTCTAGAACCTGCCAAACCAGGAAACATAGCAACCAGAAAACCAGTGCACCACAAGGTCAAATTCTGCAACATGATCCATTTAGGGGAAAAAAACCCAGCAAACCCACAGCTACCCCATACTGATCCCCCGAGCTGGAGCTCCGACACAGAATTATGGACCTATTATGTGGGCTAGAGGACAAATCCATCAGAAGTCATAGGTACAGGGCACATTTTGGAGCAGTTTCAGCTCAGTCCAGCAGAAGCCGGGGGGGACTCCATCTGCTCCAGCCAGCTTGTTGCAATGCCACGCTTGCATTTTATTGGTGCCTCCTCGGTGCAGTGATGAGGATCTACATGGAAACTTTCTCTCTCCATCCCCCTTTTCCTTCAGCACGCTGTGAATTCAAAGCCCTGTTTCCAGCATCCCAGCAGCACTGGTGGCAGCGTCACGAAATGAGCTGGAAAGTTTGCAGCAGGCTCGTTTTTCTCGGTTGATAAGAAGCCTGAGGAGCATTTTTATTAAAGCCATTGAGGGAAACCCCAGGATGGGTGGCAGAAGGGGGACAAGGGGTTGTTATGGAGAAAAATCCCTGCTTTAAACCACACAGAAAACTCAGAGAGAGGCTCAGCAGGGGCATGGTGAATTAGGGAAAAATCATCAACAACGTCTAGAAATGAAACGGCCACAGCTCTGCAGCAAACCAGCTCTGAAAAATACACACTGAAACCCCATGAGGAGATGGAATCCAAGCTGTGTAACAATACAACTTGATCACAGCCTGTATAGCAACCAGCAAATGAGCCTTCCTAGAGCTCCAACTGCAGAGCTTTTGGGGCAGGAAGGTTGGGGATCTCTCCTCTGCCAAGCTGTGAGCAGCTGTGGTGCGTGGCAGAGGAACAACTGGAGTGAAAGCTTCTAGGGCAGGACCTGTCTCATACCACACTGGCTGCTTGGTTGGAGCTTAAATAACATAATGAGAAGCTGTAACATGGGGACAATCCTTTTGCAGGCAGGGAGCTGCTGCTTGGCCCGAAAACCCACATCAGACCCCGTCAGATTTATATTCAGCAGCCAGTCCCAAAGCTGATGATTGTGAAAAATATGATCTTTGAAGCACTGTCCTGTACCTTGAATCCTTGCTCTGAACCCACCCCAGTCCATATCCCTTGCTAACTGATCCAGCTTTCTTCTGCTCCTTAGACTCTATCCCTGTCCAGCAATTTAGCTGCACTTGATGCTTTCTCAGACCCTTTCTTTGATGTGGTGCATGATGCCAACTTCTGCTTCTTCCCTGCTCCTTGATTTTGGTGCATGCTGTCTTCATAGTTTTGTCATATTCCATCCAACTCTAATCACACCTCTGCTTGCCCTTTGAGTAGCAAAACTCATGATTTCAGGACCTCCAACGCTGTCTCCTGTTTGGAGGAGATCTGGCCTGGCTTCTAGTAACCCACAACGTAAGACAGAGAAAATCTAGATGTCTTCTTTACATTGTAGTATTTGCATTTGCAATCTTACTTCTACATCAAATGCTGAATTTGAGAGCAACCTGGTAAACAATGATGGTTTATCATCAAAAAAATTAAATGCAAGTTGGCCAAGTGACTTATTCATAGAAAGTGTCCTTGTGGCAAAGAAGGCCAATGGTCTCCTGGAGTGCATTTGGAAGAGTGTGACCAGCAGGTCGAGGGAGGTTCTCCTTTCCCTCTACTCTGCCCTAGTAAGGCCACCTCTGGAGTATTGGGTCCAATGCTGGGATCCCCAGTTCAAGAGAGACGAGGAACTACTGGAAAAAGTCCAGCAGAGGCTCTAAAGATGCTGGTGGGACTGGAGCATCTGTGTGCCCAGGACAGGCTGAGAGCCCTGGGGCTGTTGAGCTGCACAAGAGAAGCCTCAGAGGGGATCTGCTCAATGCTGATCAAGAGCTAAAGGGTGGGGTCAATAGGATGGGGCCAGACTCTGGTCAGTGGTGCCCAGGGCCAGGCCAAGGGGCAGCGGGCACCAAGTGGAAGCCAGGAGGTTCCATGTGAGCAGGAGGAGGTGGTTGTTTGGGGTGAGGGTGTTGGAGCCTGGCCCAGGCTGCCCAGAGAGGTTGTGGAGTCTCCTTGTCTGGAGAGATTTCAAAGGTTGCTGGACACGCTGCTGGGCCCCCTGCTCTGGGTGAGCTGCTGGAGCAGGGGGGTTGCACCAGAGCATCTCCAGAGGTCCTTTCCAACCCCTGTCATTCCAAACCCGCCTGGACACGTTCCTGAATGACCTGATCTAGGTGATCCTACTCTAGCAGGGGGGTTGCACCAGATGATCCCTAGAGGTCCTTTCCAACCCCACCATTCTGTGATTCTGTGAGTCTCTGTGAAGGAAGCCATCACCACTGTAGAGAACTTCTGTGGCAGATGCTTAGTGGAGTTGATTAGACAGAAATAATCTCTCACTCTGGGACCAGCCCTGGCCCTCCCTCTCAATTCAGGTGGAGACAGGGTCTGAAGAGAGAAATCTTTCTCCTTTTCAAGTACTTACTCCTCCACACTACAAAGTGTTGTTCCCACCCTTGGATGGCCTGTGCAAAGTGGGAACAAGCAGCACATCAACCTTTCCCTAGGAAGCAGACTCCCGAGGAACAAACGATACCATTTTCTGCAAGTGAACTTTAAAGAGGAGGAAGCCTTTGTTTCTTAGATCCTTTCAGGTGCTGATCAATAATAAAGCTTCAAACCTCCACAAACACGCCTTTCCCTGCAGTCAAACCAAGCCTGGAGGCTGCCTTGGCTCCTTCTGATGATGGGCAGCCTTTCTTCCAGCCCTGCTTCACCACCCCTCCCAGAGGGTCTGCCATCAGAGGAGAGGACCAGGGCTCTGGACATTCAGTATTCAAGCCAGCAAACAGCCACAACATCCACAGAGCCAATTAGTAGGAAGGGTCAGCTGCTGAAGGAGCAGTGACCGAAAGGACATCCCGGGGTGGGCGAGCAGAGAAGGTGACATCTTAGTCACACAGGGCAACCCATCTCAATCCCAGCTGCGTGTCCACCTCATTCATAATGCAGCTGGGCTGCTCGCTGCTTTTCCCTGTTGCTTTCAGGACTGGATGAACAGGAAAATCACTGGTCATTAGCAACAACAGGCAGAAGGATCCCAAGGGCAAACTTTATATTGTATTCATAAAACCAACCCTCCTCTCAGGCAGTCTGTCTCCCCGTGGCAGGTCTGCTCCGCAGAGCATCTTTAAAAATACAGTTTTTATTTCAGCAGTGCCAAAAATCAAGGCTGCCTTATGCCAGACACAACACGATTAAGTGGATCATCTCTGCTCTGTAGAGCTTAAAATTTAAATAGTTGAGACAACGTGTGAAGGGAACAAGAGACACAGGGAGGTGAGCTGACTTTCCAGAATCAGCTTGGAAATTAATTCTAGGGCTGAGAACACCACCGTGGTCTCCAGCCAGGGGCAGGATTGCTACTGCATGGTGGGGCTGTCCTATTAATAACAAGTTTAAATACTCCAAGTGCTGGAGTGTCTATCATTTTTCTTGCAACCTGTCCTGCTCTCTGATCATCAGGAGCTGATAAGCCTGATACTTAGCCCGAAGCACTCTTCTCTCCTAGTCATAATCTAGTTTACTACACAACATAGTTTTCTTTCTCCCTCTGGTTTTTACACACTGCAGAGGTCTTTAATCTCTTAGGATGCACTTCTACCTGTCACTGCCCAGCAAAACTGCTGCTGCTCCTTGACTCTCTGAAGTGCTGGGGTCTGAGTTGGGGGTCCCGAGTTGGAGTTGACCCATGGATGAGTCACAACCCAGAGAATGTTTTGTTTTCCCTGTTGGCTTCAGGTTCTAGAGGCAGAACCTGCCCCACCTGTGTCTCTGTGGCTCTGCCCTCACCCAGGTGGTCATGGTTGGGGTGGTGGGCGAGGCCAGGACTATATCAACTAGGAGCTGATGTGTTGGAGGAGCTTCTTGTTGGGTGTGGTTCTGTTGGGGCTGGTTGTATCTTGCTGAGCTCTCTTGGTGGTGTCCTTCCATGTGAAGGGCCCCTGAGGAGCCATCTCTGTCTGTTGTGTCCAGCAGGCAATGCTGGCACCACAATGGGCAGTGGAGGAGCTGGGCCCCCAGGAACCTCTGGCAGGATTGTTTGAGAGAAGACTTCTGAGGGGATGTTGGTGAGTTCAGGGTTGGCCTGTGTGATCAGGGACTGATGGCAGCATAAAATGATGGTGGCTGAACTGGTACAACACCTTCTTGTTGCTCTTTGTTGAGCTCACTCTGGTTTGCCAAAGTCATGCAGGTTTATACCATGCCAGTTGAGCTAGTTCTGGCACTTAAGTCCTTTAGAAGTAGCTGCCCAAGAGAAAATTACTCTTATGAAGATCATTGCAGAGAATAGAGGTTGGTCTACATGGGAGGGCTTGGTCTAGATGGGAGGGCTTGGACTAGATGACCTTTAAAGATCCCTTTCAACACAAAACATGCTATGATGATTCTATGATGAATATTTTCCAAAAAAAATACATGCCACCACTTTCCTGGTTGCTGACCAGCAATGCAAACCCCTTGCAGATACATGACAAGATGACACCAGCTTGTCACACATTTAGCTCAAGCCTTGGCAAAGTTGGTCAATTTAAAGCAAGGCACTGGCCTGACAATTTCTTCTTATCAAATACAGTGGGATTGAAAGTGTCCCTCTTAGAGATACAGAACTATCACTCAGTCTGGATTTATAGGGGTTAAAAGAATTCCTCTAACCTCATTGGAGACCCATTAACAGAAAACATAACAGCTAATAACCAGCACAACACTATAAAGAGTTGAGGCCAAACCTATATATCATTGCTAGATAAAAGCTCGTGGTTGAAATAACCCTCCATGGTTGTGATGAGAAGACCCTTTGGCCAGGAATGGAAGACTCTTTGCATAGAATCATAGGAAAGTTTAAGTTGGAGAAGAACTTTAAGATCATCAAGTCCAACCATTAACCCAGCATTGTGCAGTGTTGTCCATCTGTACAGACAGAAACTAAAGAAGATGTGATTGTATTTTCTTTTTTTCCTATTTATTTTTTTATCATAGAATTGTCAGGGTTGGAAGGGATCTTAAAGATCATCTAGTTCCAGCCCCCCTGCCATGGGCAGAGACACCTCCCACTAGAGCAGGTTGCTCACAGCCCCATCCAGCCTGGCCTTCAACATTGCCAGGGATGGGGCTTCCACCACCTCTCTGGGCAACCTGTGCCAGTGTCTCCCCACCCTCCTGGGGAAGAACTTCTTCCTGATGTCTCATCGGAATCTCCCCACCTCTAGTTTTGATCCATTCCCCCCAGTCCTACCACAACCCGACATCCTAAAAAGTCCCTCCCCAGCTTTCTTGCAGAAAGATGGTTTGGAACCACATGTATTCTGCAGAGCTGGAAAATAAAATCTCACACGCATCTTCATTGGGGCTGCTACCCTGTAATGTTTTTTATTAATGATTCAGACATGGGAGTTCATTGAATTTGCTGGAGATAATGAAATAAGGGCAGTGGTTAAGACTCAGAAGGACGTAATCATTTTGCAGGCTGATCTTAATAGAGAAGGTGAAGAGGCACAGAAGTAGAATATGAAATTTAATGTAGCTAAGTGTGAAGTGATGCATGGGGGGTAAGAGCAGCCTCTGAGCTAAGTGCATTTTAAATGATGCTGAATTAGTAGCACAAAGGAGTCAGACTGAGACTTGACCGACAGAATCAACATTTACCATCCTTGTACAGGGATGTAAGATAATGTCTCAGGGTCAAGGCTCCCCAGGAGGTCAACAAGAGAAGCAGGTGAGGGCAACAGCAGGCTCAGCTAACGACCCTTAAGGTATTTAGCAGGAGACTCATTTGCTTCACTTTCTCCTCATGCCAAGCAACATTCTCAGCTGCTCCTGAAAGCTGTCAGGCAACTGGGGCTGCTCACACCCTGTTTTCTGATCTTCATTACTTTGCCAAAGTTTAATTGGCCCAGCTGATGCTTCCCAAGCTGGGTGCCTGCTGCAGGCTGGTTAGTTATTTGTGGTGGTATTTGCTAGAGGAGGTGGAAGCAGGGAGGAGAAGAGGAAACTCAGACTTCAATAAGAAATGACAACTCATTCCAAGTCAAAAATGCATTGAGGAAACCATTTAAAAAGTTTCTTGCAGCTTTCCAGAGGGAGGGGTGCTGCTTCTTCCCTGCTGTGGGGTAAGGATTTGACATGATGTCCTGGTTTTGGCTGGGATAGAGCTAATTGCTCTTCTTTTTTCTTCTTGGTAGCTACAATAGTGCTGTGGTTTGGATTCAGTCTGGGAAGGATGCTGCTAATACACTGACATTTTTAGTTGTTGCTAAGAAATCGAGGACTTTTCAACTTCTTGTGTTTTGCTGCTGTGGAGGTGCACAAGAAGCTGGGAGGGAGCGTGGCCAGGAGAATCATAGGATGTTTGAGGCTGGAAGGGACCTCTAGAGGTCGTCTGGTCCAACCTCCCTACACAAGGAGGGACATCTCTACCTAGGGCAGGTTACTCAGAGCCCCATCAAGCCTCACCTTGAAGGACTCCAGGGATGGGGCCTCCACCACCTCTCTGGGCAGCCCATTCCACTGATCTATCACCCTCATCTTAAAGAACTTTTTTCTAATATTCAATCTAAATCTACCTTTTCCTAGCTTAAAACCATTACTCCTGGTCCTATCCTGAACCAGCCAAAGGGATACTCCATACCATAGAATATCATGCCCAGTGTATAAACTGGGGGAGTTGGCTGGGAGGGACCAATCACTGCTTGGACATTGGTCAAAGGGTGGTGACAAATTGCATCGTGCATCACTTGTCTTTCTTGGGTTTTATTTCTCTCTCTCTTTTTGTTATATTCCTTTTCATGTCAATTATTTTTATTATAGTTTAGTTTATTATAATATAATATAAATTACATCATATATATAATATATATGATAATATATTATTATATTTTATTATTATTATACTTTAATTTAGTTCTTAAATTGTTTTTAGCTGAACCCACGAGTTTTCCTTTTTTTTTTTATTTTTTATTTAATTTCTTTTCCTCATCCCACTGGGAGTTGGGAGCAGATGGGTGATGTTTAGTTGCTGGCTGGAGTTAAACCAGGACACATGAGAAAACAAGACTGAGTCGTTTTGATATCCAAGAATGGCTTTTTCTGCTCCCCTGGGGTTGTGTATTTACTAAGTTATAAAAAACCCCACCAAAACCTTCAGCTTTCCAATGATTCAGGACAGGCTTGTTACTACACAGTGACTACATCCCCTCAGCCCTTTGCACTGATCATGCTCCTTCCCCTCACCCATCCAGGAAAGCAGCTGAAGAAACCAGGAACACTTCAAGATTTGCTGGCCCAGCACAGTGAGGGCAAGTTGGGACTTTCCTTGCAACAGGCCCCTCTTATTTAGGACAAGAAGTTGGAGCAAGGAAAATTTTCTGCATAAACTCATTAGGGCCCCTTTTGGCTTCCCACGTAATGGCTGAAGAAAGAGGGAATGGAATGGAATATTTTCAGTTGGAAGGAACTTAAAATAATCATCCAGTCCAACTGCTTGACCACTTCAGGGCTGGGCAAAAATTAAAGCATGTTGTTAAGGGCTTTTTCCAAATGCCTCTTGAACACTGCCAGGCTTGGGGCATTGACCACCTCTCTTGGAAGCTTGTTCAAGTGTTTGACCATCCTCTTGGTAAAGAAATGCTTCCTAATGTCCAATCTAAACCTCCCCTGGTGCAGCTTTAAAGCATTCCTACGTATCCGACCACTGGATACCTGGGAGAAGAGCTCAGCACTTCCCTCTCTGTGTCTCCTCCTCAGGAAGCTGTAGGGAACAAGGAGGTCACCCCTCAGCCTCCTTTTCTCCAAACTAGGCAAACCCAAAGTCCTTAGCTGCTCCTCATAGGGCATTCCTTCCATCCCTTCCACCAGCAAAAAATGAATGAGATAGAAGATGACCTTGATGCAAGCAGATGTTGGTTGGGAGCATTTGGAGTATTGGGAAGAAGACGACCTTGATGCAAACAGATGTTGGTTGGGAGTATCTGGAGTGATGGGACAGACTTTTGCTGCAACCCAAACCATGACAAGGCATCATTTTGGGACTGTACTAGTGGACTTGGACCAAAACCTCACCAAGAATTATGCTTAGATCTTGGATGACCACATGTTGGTCCATGTTGGTTTGTCAGCACAGATGTAGCCTGGTGCTCCCATTCACATCTTCTTCACTGTCAGCAGACACAAATGAGACTTCTATTCTCTTTGCATGCTGATCAACACACAGCACCTTGTCATCCCATCAGGGTTAGCACAAGCAAAGACACTCTGCAGGGTGGATCTGAGAGAAGAATCCCAGTGACAACCAACAGAGCAGGCAAGAAGGAGGAATTCATGGAAATGTAGCTTTTTTTCCTTAAAAAAAAGGATAAAAGAAAACAAAATAGGAAGCTATTTATAACCCTGAGACAAAGGAACACTGAAGTTTTAAAAACACAGCTAGGAAATGCCCAAATTGCCAGTGTACATACTTTAATTCAAGCCCTTTCATATATACTCATTATATTATAATCTTAAATACATGGTTGCGTGGGCTTTGTCTCCAGAACGTGGCTCAGAGGATACAACACACTCACTGAGTCAGGCACCAGGTTTCTCCCTGTCATTCAGTGGATAACTCCATCCCAAATTTTGCTGCACCTTGTATGAGCCTTGCTCAAAAAGGCACGGTTATAAATTTCAAATTCTTTTCTCTGCTGATCCCCTCATGCCAGAAGTTTCACTGCTATGAATGAATTTACTTTCAACACACTCTCCTGGGAGGGAGCTGTAGCATGATCCTCACAGTAAATGCTGGGAGCTGAGACACAGAGATAAAAAAAACATATATCCATTATGACTGTTTGATTTGAGCCTGCCGTGACCCATTTCTTCCAAAAGGTTAGCCTCTTTTAGAGCTCTCTTTGTGAAATCTCCAAGGTACCATTCATTTCAGTTGCAATTTTAACTATTCAACATTTTTACAAAGTAGACGGCTTGGTTTCAATGAATAGTCAACACAGAAGGTTTGAGTCCAAATTACTACTTGTGTGCATGTGATGAAGGGACTTTTGTGGTGGAGTCAGGGCTGGAATAGGGCTGGCCACAAAACAAGAATTCTCTTTTGGATGAGGAGAAAGGAATAATCAAGATTTCATTTTTAAAGTATTTTAATGAAGCTGAGATATTCTGCAAGGGTCAAGGGGGCAAAAATAGAGTAATGGTGAGGTTGTATTTCTGGAATGGACTTGGGCCAAGCTTTAGTCCCTGCTCTGAATCGAGCTCTCTTGAAATTGCTCAAAGTTTTAACAGAAGATAAATAACTGAAATATTGGGGGATTGGACTAGATGATCTTTCGAGGTCCCTTCCAATCCCTAACATTCCATGATTCACAAGATAAGAGGCAAACTAATGAGACAATCACACGCCTTTGAACTTCTGGATTTTTCCATCTTCAAATAAGTGTCCAAATTTAGCTGTCATTTAAACCCCTGTCTAATCATCATAAGCCTTCCTGAGCATAGAATTGTCAGGGTTGGAAGGGATCGTAAAGATCATCCAGTTCCAACCCCCCTGCCATGGACAGGGACACCTCCCACTAGAGCAGGTTGCTCAAGGCCCCATCCAACTTGGCCTTAATCTATCATGCCTGGCCTGATCTATCTAGCTTTTCCATCAAGACAACATTTTGGGCCAAAACTTCAAACCACTTCTACATTCCCCTCAATCTTGGCTTTTCTCCCCATCAATATCTCACCCACTTCATCACTTCCACCTGGTGCCACTGCTGCACCTTCACATCTCCTCTGCAGCAGAATCTACAGAGCCTGTTTAAGGATACTGGCACAGGTTTCCCAGAGAGGTGGTGGAAGCCCCATCCCTGGACATTTTGAAGGCCAGGCTGGCTGGGGCTGTGAGCAACCTGCTCTAGTGGGAGGTGTCCCTGCCCATGGCAGGGGGGTTGGAACCAAATGATCTTTAAGGTCCCTTCCAACCCTGACGATTCTATGATGTATGATCTATGATACAGGGTCCTTATGAGAGTTTTGCTTCCCTTAATAAGTCAAGGAAACTGGGGATTTGGTAAACTCTAAAGCTTTGGGTGAAAATGCAACACAGTCAACAGGAAAGAGTGCAGAATCACAGAATAACTTGGGCTGGAAGGGACTTTTGGAGGTCTCTGTTCCAGCTCCCCACTAGTTTGGCTAACATCTAGCTTTAGATGAGGTTGCTCAAGGTCATCTCCTTGAGCTGTGGCTTTAGCAAAGAAGTAACCCAGGGATTTTCCCTTGGAAAAGCTCACCAGCCATGAGCAGATACTCATCTCCAGGGGCTCTGCTGCCTCTTCTTAGGAGGTTCCTGCCTGTTGAGTATTCCCTATTGCAGCAGAGCCAGAGATTGCCTTGTCCATAGCTTGTTTGCATGTCTCCATCCATTGCCCTGTTTCAAAAATGTCGGAGCTTTATGAACTGTTGCCAAACCTGCTTCACTTTGCAGGTGGGAATAACTGGAAACCACGTTTCCTGCTCTCTCTGAAGAACTTCACAGACCCTGTCTAAAACACAACCACTTAATTGCATTCATTAGTATGTTCAAGATAATGTACTGCCAAAGAAACAAGTGCTGAGCGTGTAACAAGCCAGATGTACAAGAAAGGTGATCTGCCAGGCCATGGGAGCATCTCCTGAGGGGCAGCTTAGATGATAGCCTCCTGTCCATCGTGCAATTAGAGCCTGTATCCTAATGCATGTACCCACGTGGGCACAGGGCAACCAGCATCCTGCCCTCTCCCAACTTTTGAGAGCTCCTCTTTGTAGCCTTAATGTCCTTTTAATGCCGAATTTGGGATGTAATTCTCTATTTACATGCCCTTGCAGCCTGGAGGGGCTTGCTTACAAGGGTTGCGTGAGAAGACTGTGGTTGCTCAGGCTTTGCAGAAGATGATTAAAGCAGCGTGACTAAAGTGTTTAAAGTGATCTGGCCAAAAAAAAAAGGGCAACGTGTAAAGTGCCCTCTTCCTGCAGCTGCTGTCTGTAACCAGAGACAGATTTGTTAACTGCAGTGACAAAAGGAACTTCTTTTTTTTTTTTCCCTTCTCATCTCCTTGGCGTTAATCAAACGCAGCATTCACTGGGTTTTTTACTCCTTCCAGTTGCCCGCTCAAATTGTTGACTCATTTCCAGGCAGCTCCATGTTCACCAGCCTCTTGACAGCAGCGAGGTGGGAGACGGGTCCCCAAAGGCATCATTCGAAGGCAGTATATTTTACAGAGCTGTCAAGAAGTTCTTCATTTGGGCTGCTGAGCCTTTATTACTAGTGACGTGTTGGAAGACAAGCGAGGACCCAACGTGCGTCTCGGATTTCAGGATGAGTTTGCAAGACTGATAGAAGAAGAAGAAGGAAAAAAAACCCAACCCAACCAACAAAAAGAGCCCTTCTCCTCAGCGTGGAGCTTATCTAAGCTGCTACTTGCCAAGTGAGATAAACGTGGGGCCTCACAATCTGATTATCACAGTCATTTCACAAGCTTGATACGATCTCCCATCCACGGGCCACTATGAAATTAAACTGGCTGATCTGTTCAGATAGAGACAAGGGCTGAATAGCTGGAGGATGAAAAGGAAGGGTGGGAAAGGGGAAGATGAAGGAATTTCTTTTCATCGCCCGGTTTATACACGATCAGCCTGAATATTCATTGTGGGTGGTAAAGTTTGGAAGAAATGATGAAGGGGGAAAAAAACACAGCAATAGGAAATCTCAATTTGGGGAAGAAGAGTCTGGTCAAAAATATTTTCCCTAAACCTTTCTGATGTTCATAAAATAATCATAGAATCATAGAATGTTTGAGGCTGGAAGGGACCTCCAAAGGTCATCTGGTCCAACCTCCCTACACAAGCAGGGACATCTCTACCTAGGGCAGGCTGCTCAGAGCCCCATCAAGCCTGACCTTGAATGACTCCAGGGATGGGGCCTCCACCACCTCTCTGGGCAGCCCATTCCACCGATCTATCACCCTCATGTTAAAGAACTTTTTTCTACGAATAATAGATTCTAATGTTTGCTCACATTAAAACACTGGATGGTACTTGCTTTAAGTATGCAGGTGGAATTTGTTATCTGCTTCAAAATGAGAAAGGGAGAAACAGAGTTGGAATTTAAGAGTATTTACTGGGGTTTTGGAGCATTCTCCAGATAGACAAAGTGGAGATGTACCTTGGAACTGTAAAATGACTCCTGAAGAGCAGTATTCCCACCTGTAAAGGTCAGGCTCTCCTTTAAAACTATGTGTTCCTGAAGGACAAAAAAAGCATCAGCACAGCCACACAGCCTTATCCAGGAAAAGGTGCTCAGAAAGGGGGAAAAAAGGGCCCAAAAAGGGGGAGAAAAGGATGAAGGTGCATCTGAACATGTTCTATATGGCTTGAGGTTTGCAAATACAACATTCATGGGAGGTATCTCACAAAGGAGTCAGTTTTCCAGAACACAAGACCCCTCCTTCTAAGTAATCCTCTCCCCACCATAGTCCCAAAGGTGAAGCTACCCCAAACTGTTGTATATACCAGATTTGTCCTCCAAACAGTTTTTCCTCAAATGGAGAATGAAAGAAAAGAATTGAGATGCATTAAGGAGAGTGTGGGCAGCAAGTTGAAGGAGGTTCTCCTCCCCTTCTACTCTGCCCTAGTGAGGCCACATCTGCAGTATTGGGACCAGTCCTGGGTTCTCCAGTTCAAGAGAGACAAGGAGCTGCTGGAGAGAGTCCAGTGGAGGCTGTGGAGATGCTGAGGGGCCTGGAGCATCTCTGTGCCCAGGGGCTGTTGAGCTGCAGAAGAGAAGCCTCAGAGGGCATCTCATCAATGCTGCTCAAGAGCTAAAGGGTGGGGGCAAGAGGCTGGGGCCAGACTCTGGTCAGTGGTGCCCAGGGCCAGGCCAAGGGGCAGCGGGCACCAAGTGGAAGCCAGGAGGTTCCATGTGAGCAGGAGGAGGTGGGTGTTTGGGGTGAGGGTGTTGGAGCCTGGCCCAGGCTGCCCAGAGAGGTTGTGGAGTCTCCTTGTGTGGAGAGCTTCCAAAGGTGGCTGGACACGCTGCTGGGCCCCCTGTTCTGGGTGGGCTGCTGGAGCAGGGAGGCTGGACCAGATGATCTCCAGAGATCCCTTCCAACACCTACTGTTGTGTGATTCTGTAATTCCAAGCCATACAGCCCAAGTTTGATTTTCCTGGAAGTGACAAACTCCCCCAGTTCCACTGGGCTGACTCAGCCTTGCACTGATGTCAGTGAGATCAGAGGTTGGTCTTGGTGACACAGAGCAGTCCTCAACTTGTCCCTAGCACCGTGGGCAGCTGGTTCGGTCGAACTTCCACCTCAGTAGCTCCAGCTCCACAAAAACAGAAGCAGCAGGAGCCTGGCAGAGAGGTGGGGAGGGCTGGAAAGGCTTTTCATGAAGGGAGGTGGGGCTTTGTCATCTCCACTTTGAAGAGGGAGTGCAGCAGGCAGGTATTCAAGCTTGGCTTTTACAAATGGAGCGACGTGAAGAGTTATAAACGGAGGGAGCTTTTAATCTCCGAGCAAGCTACAAATCGAAGGTGAACCTCATTAACTTGGACACTTTGTGTGTTAAAAATGAGAAGCGTTCCACCTAATGAGAAGCTCTTAATAGGTGTTGTTTTTTTGTTAAATTATCATATTAACCAGCAGATAATTAACAAGCGTCTTCTTAATGTGGTGCTCTACTGATAAAATCTCATTGTCTATAAATCATCAAGCCACTATGAAAAAAAAAAAAGACAGGACAAAAAATAGACAGAAAATGTTTTTTTAATCATGCTGGGCATTATGGGCAAAAAGAACAGGACAGTTTTAATTGTTGGGGAACTAGAAGGGAAAGACAAGTTGCTCTAATCTGTTGGGGGAATGCATGGGGTGTCCTAAGGTAAATCAAGCACTTAGGGCTGGTTTTTAAAGCACTTTAAAGTACTTATGGACACTGATATATCATTATTGAAATGGCTTCCTCGGAGGTACAACGTGGCAGAAACTGAAGAGCAAATGCTGGGTCCAAGTGATACTTTAGAGGTGGTTTGGGTTCCTCTGAATTAAAAAATAACATAAAATCCTGGAAAGTGAGGCAAGATTAAAGCTTAAAGGTACTTTTTGAAGGTAGCATGGGATTTTTAGTAACCATGTGCTGTTGGGACCTTTCACAGCAAGGATGCCTGCTCCAGCAGCACCATGGTGGTGTGTTGGCTGCTAAAGTAGACATCATGGATGGCTTGGACAGCAAAGCTTGGGGAGCTCCCATAGCATCAAGCTCTACCACACAGGGTCTTTCATCTGTGGCCAGATGATATTGCAGGTGGCCCTCCAGTAAACCCAGTGCTGGCAAGACAGGCTGAAATTAGTGGCATGCTTGTCCCAGTTCTACATGAAGGTGCTCCAGTGCTGTGTTTCACTTTGGCTCCTATCAATTTCTAATCTATATAGGCATCAAAATTGTATCTAAGAATTTTCCCTGTTAATTCCAGCCCTTGCCTCTACATCCCTAGCTCAAAGTGACATAAGGGAGGCTTCATTGCTCTGTGCAACTCCCTGAAAGGAGGTTGTAGTGAGGTGGGCATCAGTCTCTTCTCCAAAAGAACAAGTGATAGGACAAGAGGAAATGCCTCAAGTTGCACCAGGGGAGGTTTAGGTTGGACATGAGGAAAAATTTCTTCACCACAAGGGTTGTCAAGCCCTAGAACAGGCTGCCTGGGAAAGTGATGGAGCCACCATCCCTGGAGGGATTTAAAAGTCCCATAGATCTGTTGTTTAGTGACATGGTTTAGTGGTGAATTTGATGGTGTTGGGTCAACAGTTGGACTCGATCTTAACGGTCTTTTCCAACCTAAATGTTTCTATGATTCTATAAGAAAACAGCAGCTAAATCAAAAGCTGACCCCAGTTTCCCAAGTCCCTCCTGCTCCTCCCAGCCCAATACAGAAGAGCATGGGTCTCATTCCTGGCTGCATGAGCTGGAGGTGGACATAGGTAGCTCTGAGTTCCTGGTACCCAACACCCCTCCCTTTGCTGGGATGTTTAATGGGGTACTTGACAAACTCTCTCCCAAGCTGACTTGTGACTCATTTCCACTCAAGTGCATCTGCCCAACTCTTCCCTGTCATTTCCATCATGCTTCCACACTGGGGAAATCCCTATTTCAGTGCCCTTCTTACACACACTCCTGGTGCCAGCCCTGAACTCATCAATATCTTGCTCTTTCTTCAGAACAACCACGGAGCCGCTGGCAGCAATTTCTGAGATGTCCTGGTAGCTTCTCCATTGTACCCGTTGAATTGCTGAATTAATTTGAGCCTGTTCTTACAGTTTTCCTCTTTCAGCTCTGCCTTTCATATCACCTTTTCTCTCTGTCTGCAGGGGAATTTGGTCGAGGGAGGATTTTGCAGGGAGGAGAGGTGGCAGAGGATGGGCTGAGCAGAGTTCAAGGTTCCTCTCACATTTCTCCAACACCTGCAAACTGCTCTGGCTCAGAGTGACACGGCATCAGTTTTCTTCTTGGTGTCCAGATGCTCCAACCACTTGCTGCTGGAGCTGTGGGCTCTGTGCCAGCTGGCCCAGGTCACAGAAAGTTGGGTAAGGATGGGAAAGTCAGACCAGCGAGCAAAGAACAAAACCCACAGTAACCATCTCAGAAGCAAAGAGATGAGGAGGAAAGAAAAACAGAGAGAAAAACTTCAAGCTCAACCTGTTCCAGAGGCCTGGGTGTAGGATATGAATCCTTCATTTCTAGCTGATAATCCATGGCTACCCAGAAGAGCCCAGCTGCCCTCATGAGGCTGTGGGCACAGAAACAGACCTCAGACCCTTTTTTTCTCTTGTGGAATGTCACCAACTGCTTGAATGAAAGGAGACTCCTTTCCTCTCCTCTCAGACAGTCCACAGTGGCAAAATTATGATGCATTCATTGCTCAGCAGCCCTCAACCCATTTGGCAAACAGGCATGAACCTGTGCCTCCAAAGACCTCAAAAAAATGAGCTTAGCTATACCAGCACCCATCACATCACCACATCTTGAGCATCATGAAAATCCTGATGTTCCAGCTACATTCCATCCTTCCATATTTGCTGAGTGGAGGCAAGAGGCAGAGTCCCAGTGCAGCAAAAAACTTCTTCCTAATATCCAATCTAAACCTCCCCTGGTGCAACTTGAGGCCATCACCTCTTGTCCTGTCATTAGTTCCCTGGGAGAAGAGACCAACCCCAGCCTCACTACAACCTCCTTTTAGGTAGTTGTAGAGAGCAACAAGGTCTCCTCTCAGCCTCCTCTTCTCCAAGCTAAACAATCCCAGTTCCCTCAGGTGCTCCTCATAAGCCACGTTTTCCAGACTCCTCACCAGCTTCGTTGCCAGCAACATGAGGACTTGTTAGAGGTAACTAAAGACCACCAGGAGCCTTCACCCAGAACTCAAACTGTGGAAACTCTTCCATTAAGGCTCCTTCCCTGCCAGCTCCTCTCCTTTTCTTCTTTATTTTATCTCTAGGTTACAGCCAGCATCTCGACTGGAATGACCTGGGGCTGCTGCTGAACCAGCTCTGACCTCTGCTGCAAATGTTTTTGGGGCACAGAGGCTGTTGGTGGAGTCCTGGCTGATCAGCATGAGCCATGGACCCTGGCCCACTTCTCCCTCCAGCCAACAATGTATGGGGTTGGGAGGGGGAGGTGGTTTTGAGCTGCTAAAGCAAATTTACTCCATGATTTATGAGAAGGGAATAATCCATTTGGAATTTAAAGCTGCTATTAGCTCCTTTCGGCGTGCATGTGTCTGCATGTATATAATATATATTTAATATAAACCCTTATAAAAAATAAAACATCATGAAAAGGGGAAGGGGGGGGGGGGGTGTTCGTAAGCCTTGGAGGCACAAAGTGCTGGAAATATACATCAAGCTTTATAATTACCATGTATTTCCAGAGCGTTTGGCCACAGAAGCTCTGAGTTGAATTGCTTCACATCCCTCAGACTCTCCCCGCGCCTCTTCCTTGCATCACAAAGCTCAGAAGCACCATTTGAAGCTTCAAAAGGAACATTTTTGGTGAATGAGATGATCAGCGCCAGTTAATCGGCCACGAGTTGGGTCCATGTCATTCATACACCTCCAGTGAGGGAACAAAGCCACGTCCAGCTAATCCCCTTGGGTCATGACTTGACTCGTGTCCCATGGACCCTGTGGCAGGAGAGGAGGCAGGAAGGATTATGCTGTCAGGACCAGGCTGTACATCTGTGCTCTTACATCAACCAGGACCTCGTTAGGCATAATTCCAGGTAATGAACTCCAGGAGTGGGGCTGTGCAGAAGCACAGGGTCCCTATACTGGTGAGGTGACCCTATTGATCAGTAATGAGGAAACCATGTGGGGAAGCACCCACTGCCCCAATCCCCGGAGCCCTGTGCTCTGCAGATGGGGCAACATAGAATCATGTTTGGGGTGGAAGGGACCTCCAAAGGTCATCTAGTCCAACTGCCCTACAATAAGCAGGGACTTCTCTACCTAGGGCAGGTTGCTCAGAGCCCCATCAAGCCTGACCTTGAATGTCTCCAGGGATGGGGCCTCCACCACCTCTCTGGGCAACCTGTTCCAGTGATCAACCACCCTCATATTAAAGAACTTTTTCCTAATGTCCAACATAAATTTCCCCTTTTCTAGCTTAAAACTATTACCCCTCATCCTATCTCTACAAACCCTTGTGAACAGATCCACCTTCACCTTCCTATAAGCCCCTTTCAGGTATTGGAAGGTCACTATAATGTTCCCCCAGAGCCTTCTCCTCTCCAGGCTGAACAACTCCAACTTTCTCAGTACATGGATGGTATGTCTCACCCACAAGATTGACATCTCCTCCACCACTTGAGAAAAGGTCCTCACCACCACTTTATACGCTGGCTAGGAGGTGAAATCACTCTCCAGCCCATAAATGGTGCCAGGCTGCTACACAGAGTTGCTGGACCAGGGCAAAAGGAAAGATGGGGCCATGGGGACTGTAGTTCAGAGTATCTGAGGGGAGGGAGAGGAGCTGTGCAGGGGTTTGGGCTGCTCATGCATTTCACATACTGGCTCAAACAACCAGCAAAGCCCAGGAGCAACCTCAGGAGCTCTTCAATCCCCTAATTCCTCATTGCTATGGAAGAAGCATACACTGTGTGGGGAGAGGTGAGCAGGAGCACGTGTGTGTGTGTACATGCATACCAGTGGTTGGCAAAGAGCACGTTTCCAACCCAGTGCCTCACCTCACATCACCTGCAGAAGTAAATTTGCTGATGGGAAGAGCTGCCTCACTGAAACAAACACTGTGGGGTGGTGAACATCCATCCCTGGGATCTAAACTTGCCTGGCAATTACAAAGGCAAAAAAGCTTCGTTCCCCTTCCTCCAAAAACCACCCCAGGAAGGAGAAGCTGTTGGTAAAAGCAACCCAGATGAATGTCTCTGGAGAGCCCTGCTCCCTCCAGACGGAGGAATTTCTCTCTGCCTGCCATCCTCTCATCCACATATTCCTGCTCTGTGCCTCTCCAAAGGGAGCCATCACTCTCCTCAAAACACTCTCCTGGAGTCAGCGGTGATAGGCAATGTAATAATACCTTTTATTGGGTCAATACATCAGCTGGAAAACAGAAGCTATTCCTTTCTTCAGCTGATGGCCAGAGAGTGACCTATGTGAGCGTGCCGGCCGGTATATTATGGCTGTTAGGCTGGATGGAATATTTACCTCTCTCCGTTTGTCTCCTGGTGCTTTATTGCATTTCCTGTTTTGTGAGCAGCCTCAATAAAACATCTCTCTGAAGGGCTCTCTGCTGCCCAGTAAATATCCTCCCTCATCCGCCAACCTAGAGAGGGATCAATCAATCAGAGGAGGCCCCTTGGGATGCCAGGAGGCATCAGTCAGGGTTAGGGACAGGACAGGCAGGTGACAGCAGAAGGATGGCAATGCTCCTGCTAGGGATTAACCCCGACGTTGCTTGCTGAAGAAATAAAATATTAAAGAGAGGATGGGGGAGTTCTCCAAAGATGGGAAAGGTTTCATCTCTCATCCTCAGCAGGGTTTCTTCAAACAGCCTGGAGGAAAACAGGCGTCCCTGAAATCAGCCATCTGGGTGGCTGGGGTAGAAGAGCTGTAAGACAGCAGAATGCCTTGGGCTCTCCTGCCAGTAGACATCAAGATCTAGCCATGGATTGAGGTGTACCACACATGGAAGGACTTGGGAACCTTTCTGTTGAGAGCTGGGTTACACCAGGGTGTGATAATCTCCATGGGTGAGATTTGATGGTGGCTCGTTTGCTTCATGCTGCTTGGGAACCACACAAAATGTCTTTTCTAGCTGGCAAACCCAAGGGTGGCACCAGCTTGGTGGGTGCAGGAGCTGCCTGGTGTGAAGCCAGCCTGGCTCTGCTCAGTGCCAGGCCAGGTGACAAGGCATCTACTCCCCTGGAAAGAGTTTTCTTGGTGATAAAGCCTTGACAACAAGGTTTCATTGCTGCCTGTGCTTCCCAGCTTTGCGAGCATCTCTCATATTAACTCTTTGGTGTCACCCAGAAAGCAAAGAGAAGAATCCAAAAGATTAACTTCTGGCTCCATTATTACCACATTAAAATGTCAATATTTGCCTTCAGTGACCTGCTGTGCCAGATGGGGAGTGTGGAAGCTCTCACGTAAAGGAAGCTGCAACCATAAGTAACAATGACCTTTTAATTGGTCCATTATAAGGTCAGAGCTTGGCCACCACGTTGGGAGAGTTCATGAAACAGCGAATCCATTTAGCAGAGCCCAGATCTTTGGAGAGGATGTAAGTGGTGTGGTCGTTGTACAAGCTGCATTTGAGGAGTCATTAAAGGGTTGCTTCTTGCAGGAAGAGTCACATTTTAACAGCATTAGCTCCTGACTCCACCAGGCAAGCCCGTGTGAATTATCCTCCACCCAAGCTGCAGCTATAGATTTCATTTTATAGTTTCCTATGCATAATAAACGACAGCTCTCAGACATCCTAGAAGAGCTTCTAATGGCAATTGACACACGGGAGGAGATGACACAGCCAGACTTGAGAGTGAATTAAATCTGAGGTCTCTGCAGATGGCTCCTCTCCAGCTGGGCAGAGGTTGTGGGTAGCAAGTTCATAGAATCATAGAATGTTTGAGGCTGGAAGGGATCTCTAGAGGTCATCTTGTCCAACCTCCCTACACAAGTAGGGACAACTCTACCTAAGTTCTCAGCCTTCGTTTCATAATTTGGCTTCTTGCACACTGACCCATGACAGACACAGTCTACAAGGGTTCATCCAACATGTGCTTCCACCTGAAGCTGTTGTGGATGGTGCAGCTGGCTCTTCGGCCAACTGGTTCTCACACCTCCATCACCACGTCTGTCAACGAGCTGAGATGTTTCTCTGCTGTTCTCTGCCTGTCTTCTAGGACAAAGGCTTGTCCTAAGGGGGAACATGTCTCCATCTGGATACAGAAACCCCCGACCAGATCGTACCTGACAAGCTCTGTCCTCTAACATGGGGTTCACAGCTTCACACAGGATGAGACAACAACTGATTCAGAAGGACATGAGGTTAGGTCAGGGAAGGAAATGAGGCTGCAGGAATGAAAGGAAGGCAAGGTCCCTGTTTTCCTGTCCTGCATGGTGGGGATGGTTACTGGGGAGGAATAAGAAGGGTCATTCATCAATGCATTAAGGTCCTTCAGTGGTTAAAAGTTCAACTACGCAGGCAACAAATGCTAAAGTCTGAGGACACGACTTGGAGTTCCAGGTCTTTCTCTGGTGAATATAGGACTTCAAATGGTGCAGAGTCCCTCAGCACAGGCTTGTAAATCTGGCCACCAAGACCTCCCACAAAGCCCTTCATGGAGGTAGCACTCCAAGATGATGAAAATGCAGCGTGAAGGCCAACAAGTAGGGCTTCACCAGTGCATGGGCTGTCTAAAGAGATGCTACAAAGAGAGAACCTGAGTGAAACCTCAATGCCAAAGGATTCGGTTCTGCTCCCTTCCCCTGTCTGTCCGCCCTCTATTTCCCTCTGGTGGATCTACACCAAGCTGCTGTCCCCTTCATCTTCCAAAAATGATTATACTAACTGCAGGGCACCCTCTAAAACCTTCCCTGGTCAGAAGCACAATCCTGTGCATCTCCTCAAAGACCTCCAGTTACTGAGAAATAATGAGGGTGGACAGTAGTGCTGGACCAGCAATGCCAATTAGACCATAAGGTTCCTTCATGAGGCTGCAACATGGCAAAGCCCTGTCCTGAAAATGATGGGACTCATGGTGTAGAGATCTCCAGGGATGAAAGCTCAGGTTGTGGAGTTCCACCACCAGCAGCATGCAGGTGGTGCAAGGTGACACCAAGAGTCAGGGCTAGAAGGGAGACTTGAGAAGTCCAGTGAGATGCCCTGCCCTGTCAATAGAGCTGTAACTCTCCTGATCTCCATCCATCCATCCATCCACCCACCCATCCATCCATCCTTGCATGTTAACTCTCTAAGTTTCTTTTCCCCACAGCAGCTCATCATCACCCTGCCATGACCTCCCACCCCAGACCTCATCTGCATGGAGAAACCAACTTCTATGCCCAGCAGCAGCCCAGATTAGTGCCTTGTAAATAGGAGCATCTTTGTTGCCAAGCCCTGACCTTTGACTCAGCCCCTGAGCTCAGTGGATTTGATGTGTCCGGCTCTATTTGTCTTGCCACTTGCCAGGGGGGAAGATAGGAGAGGGGGTGGCACATGACCAGGAGCTGGGCTCTATTCTTGGCCCCATCATGGACTTCCTGACCCTCAGCAGAATGACTTGCTCTGTCTATTCCAGGGTTGCATAGGGTCATATCCTGCAGCAGTAGGAGGATCAAAGGATGGAGGATGCTACTTGGCCAGAGACTATACGGTTGTGTTTGAGCCTAAAAGCCAATTCTGGACTTCCTAGAATCTAGGAACTTCTAGAAACTAGGAGAAAATGAGAGGAACTCTCCAGTTTTACTGAGGGGAAGGTATGGACCAATTTTCCATTGGAAAAACACCCCCCTGGAAAAACTCCCCGGTGGTTGCCTTGAGTAAAGGTGACGTGTTAAGGCAGCTTTTAATTAACTGTACAAATAATTTTATTGCAGCCTTCCAGTATCTGAAGGGGACCTACAAGGAAGCTGGGGAGGGACTTTTTACAAGGGCTTGTAGTGATAGGACGAGGGGTAATGGGCTCAAACTGGAAGAGGGGAGATTGAGACTAGATGGAAGGAGAAGTTCTTCACTCTGAGGGAGAACTAGGAAGGAAAGAAACCTCTCAAAACAAAAATAAAAAGTAAATATTCAAAATTTTGGCAGTTTTCAAGCCTCAGGCTGCTAAACCCCACCTAGAGCCACAACCTCCAGGTCCACAGACCACGTTGTCTGATAGTTTGGGTGTTATGTTCAAAATCTTGTCGTGATTCAAAAATGAATCACATCAAATTCAGGAGGTAGAGGATCATAAGTGGATGTGTGATGCTCACCATGCCAGCGTCCTTCTGGGTTCTATGGTCAAATACATCAGTCACCTCCAGCAGAAAGTCAGGGTTGTCACTGTGAGTTGTCACCTTCCTAGGAGGTCCTGCAGGAATGGGAAGGATATTCACCCAAATCTTGATGTAGAAGATTGGAAAAAGGTATTAACTTGCATCATGCATGAAAGAGATGTCACATTTACTACATCCAGGCTTCAGTTGGTCAACCACAGCCAACCTATGGATCCTGTCAGCCTGTCCTAGCACTAGAAGAACCCTCTTGAGCATTGCCATTAGGGCAGGAAGATCTTATGCTGCAGTTTACTGTGATTACTGCCTTCAAGAGACCAGGGCTTGCCTGGTCATCAGCTCCATATCGACCTTTCCACTGAGATCACAGGATCACAGAATCCCAGAATGTCAGGGATTGGAAGGGACCTCGAAAGACCATCTAGTCCAATCCCCTGCTAGAGCAGGATCCCCTAGAGCAGGTCACACAGGAACACGTCCACGTGGGTTTTGAATGTCTCCAGAGAAGGAGACTCCACAACCTCCCTGGGCAGCCTCTTCCAGTGTCTGTCACCCTCACCATGAAGAAGTTTCTTCTCATATCTATGTGGAACCTCCTCTGTTCCAGCTTACACCCATTGCCCCTTGTCCTATCACTGGATGTCCCTGAGCAGAGCCTGGCTCCATCCTCCTGACACTCTCCCTTAATGTATTTATAAACATTAATGAGGTCACCCCTCAGTCTCCTCTTCTCCAAGCTAAAGAGCCCCAGCTCCCTCAGCCTTTCCTCACCAGGGAGATGTTCCACTCCCTTCAGCATCTCTGTGGCTCTGCACTGGACTCTCTCCAGCAGTTCCGTGTCCTTCTTGACCTGAGGGGCCCAGAACTGGACACAATATTCCAGCTGTGGTCTCACCAGGGCAGAGTAGAGGGAGAGGAGAACCTCTCCGGACCTACTGACCACCCCTCTTCTGATCCCCCCCAGGCTGCCATTGGCCTTCTTGGCCACAAGGGCACATTGCTGGCTCATGGTCACCCTGCTGTCCACCAGGTCCCCCAGGTCCCTCTCTCCTACACTGCTCTCCAACAGCTCAGTGCCCAACCTATACTGGTACCTGGGGTTGTTCTTGCCCAGATGCAGACTCTACACTTGCCCTTGTTGTATTTCATTCAATTTCTCCCCACCCAACTCTCCAAATGACCACAACCAACCATATTTCAGAGCATTTAGTGGCAGGAAGAACAAGGTGGGACCAAGCTGGTCACACTCCCAGCCTGGGTGGGTCTGCTCTCCCCCAGGCTGGACATAGGCAATGGTCTGACTCCACTCTCAAGCCCATAAAGGTCAATGCCCAGATTATTAGACCTCATTTAAAGCTCTGGATACAAGATTAATTTGACCGACAAAGGACTAATTGGTTTCAGGACTAATTAAGTACATATCCTTGGCTTTGCTTAATCAGTGAAATTTCCAATGGCATTAAAATGTCTGGGAATACAAATCCCCGGAGATTTAAAGCAAATAGTTAAAATCAACTTAGATCCAATTATCATATAAATCACTAATGACCTGGGTAAATTGGAAGCTCTTTGGCTCGGCCCCTGGGGAAGAATAAACCCGATAAAAATGAACATACTACCTGGATTAATACACAGGCTCAGGGGACTTGGTTGCAAAATGTTCCAATAGAACTTTTTCAGTGACAATATTTCAAAACAGTTTTCACAGGAAGGATGTGAGGAAACTTTCAGTGGGAAGTTTTATATCTTTGTGTTCAGCATCCAAAGCTACATTCACTCAAAAATAGCCAATTATCCACTGCTGGGCACATTCCTGCTGAATATTTTAACTGGAGGGCAATTAGTTATTTCGGGTCCTGCTGTAGTGGGAGGTGTCCCTGCCCATGGCAGGGGGGTGGAACTGGATGATCTTTAAGGTCCCTTCCAACCCTGACAATTCTATGATTCTTGTGCTCTGCTTTTCATCTTGTTCGTGGTCACAGCCTGATATTCCATTTATTAAAAAGAAAAAAAAAAGAAGGTGGTGATTAAAGACTTTGGCTTCAGTATATTGAAAAAGAACTTGCAAATGTTTGCTACATGCCCTGAAATAATCAAATCTAGTTTTCTAAATTAACCAATTGTGATGGACAAAGAACACCAGGTATCCTCCTTGAGCAACTTCACGTGTCAGTTGAACTACTCGAGTTTACATTTCCAAATTTAAGAGCACATGATGGTGACTGAAGCCACCAGATGGATATGATAGCAAACACTGAGGAAATACTTATAACAGTAATATTTGCTTCATTCACACTCATTTTTATGTGCAGGCTGAAGGTGATTCCCAGAAGACTTGATCTCCACTCCCCACTTAGGCTGTCTCATCTTGACCTGTTTATTTTACCAGCTCAAATTTACCCTTGTTCTCCATTCATGGGAATCTTATGCTTGGAAGAAGCACATGAAGAAAAAAGAGAAGAGAAGAGAAGAGAAGAGAAGAGAAAAGAGAAGAGAAGAGAAGAGAAGAGAAGAGAAGAGAAGAGAAGAGAAGAGAAGAGAAGAGAAGAGAAGAGAAGAGAAGAGAAGAGAAG